>CAXKVI010000002.1:47808992-48062098 GCA_964058755.1 Campiglossa producta
TCTCTTCAATTGAACATACGTTTCTTTGCACTCCCGTTAGAAGAGCTTGATGAAGATCTTCGGAATGATCATACACTCTAGGCAGGGCAATTCATTGTTAACAACATCAAAAACAATAGTCTTGCAGCTGCTGCCTTCGCCAGCGAATACCTTGATCTGATCCTGGTGCCATCCCGCATCAGAACCTATCGCTTTGGCACCCGGAGACTCATCCGATTGCGTTCCGGTCGTATCGCCTCTGGCCATTAGGAATGGCCCAACGGTCGCTACCTCGGTCAATGACGCCTATGAGCATCCCGTCCTTGGTCACTTCCATTAACCTTCTTTGGCGCATAATTGCTTTGGAAGTTCAGTAACAGAGCATGAGCAATCTCCACCGCCTTTCTAGCATTCGGCGATAGTGTCTCCTGTGAAACTCCCTCGTATTTCTTCAGGATCCTTGCGGCCGTTCTTTTGTCCAAGTACGCAGAGCGACTGGGAGATGTCTTTTGGGAGGAATTTCGTCATCGCGGTCGTTCCCTTTATTACGGCTTCCTATTTTTTTGGATCTCTGAGGCCAGGTCGTAAGACCACTGCCACAGACGTAAGAAATTGGTTTCGGTACCGGCGCTTAATTGAGGTTTACAATCAGCCTTTGTTAGTTTCACTGCCTCCTTATTATCCAAAGTTGATCGATTCGTAGTTGCCATTGCTGTCGATCCCTCGGCTGACATTGAAATTGAAGTTATCCTCCGACGTTGTATTCTCGCTTGCTCCAGCATTAATCTCCTCTGTTGTACAGTAAAAGTGGTTGATGTATCTTTTGTTTTAGTGGTTTTATTGTTTTTATACCCAGCGTACTAGTACTAGTACAAGGGAATTATAATTTTGTCCACATAACGGTACTACGTAAAGGCACAAAACAATCGAGATAGATATAGAGTTTCTTATATGAAAGTTCTTAGAAAGAGGAGTTCATTAAGGCATGTCCGTCTGTCTATCCGTGTACACGATAACTTGAGTAAAAATTGAGATATTTGCATGAAGTTTTGTATACAGGTTACTTTCTGGCCAAGGTAGGTTGCTATTGAAAATGAGCGAAATCGGATGATAACCATTCCCCCTTTTTCGATAGCGAAAATTTCGAAAATCACATAAATTGACATATCTCGGCAGCTTAAATGGCTAAAATGATGCAATTTACAGGTGAATCCCCCTTGTTATTCTCTTATTATTTCTCAATAAATTTTTTATAGTGGGCGTGGCACGGCCCAATTTTCATGGAGGCATTTTTGAAAATTTGACTGTTCGTAACTTTTAAACTGATTACGATTGAATGGTGGAATTTGGCACAAGGCATACTAGTATGAAATTGGATAAAATTGCCTCCCAAACATGCCTTGAAAACTTCGAAGATCCACTTAGTTAACATAATTCGGTAACGAAAATGGCTAAAATGGTATAGTTGGTAGAATGAATGTAGAATGTAGCCCATTTTTCAGGGAGTAATATTTGAACATTCCATGGGTCATAACTTTTAAACTGATTACGGTAGAATGATGAAATTGATACAAGGTATACTAGCATAATAGCGAGCATACCTGATGTTATTGGCTTCCCAACCACGCCCACTTCCGAAATGGAATATTTCGAAAATCGCTGAAAACTACCGCTGGGTATTTAATGTTCTGTTTACCCGAACTTTGACTTCCTTACTTGTTTTTATGTGGTTTTGTATTTATGGATGCACTTCCACACACGTCAAAATCACAGTATCCTGAACCGGGATAGCTATATTTTGAGACAAGAAAAAGTTCCCAGGATACTGAGCCGAATTTCCTATAGCTTTTAAAACTAATAAAACATTAGAAAAATTCATAATTAAAAATATTAAAAAAATGTTAGTGTTTTTCAGCAACTGCATTTTGAGAATCTGAAAAGAATTGATAAAACAAATAGAAACTATACAAAAATTTCAAAAACCACAGTATGAAATATCCAATTCCTAAAATAGCAATGAAAAGCACACAAAAACATTAAACAAACCATCGCAAAACCAAACAATACTCGCTTGAGCTGAGAGCACTAAAACCAATCGACATCAAATGCAGCAGGCAGAAATGTGCTAAGTCAGAGTGGCTTAAAAAGAAATAAAAATCGTTTTCAGCTCAATTAAAGTGCCGCCATATTTCGACGCTAAAAAAGCGGTCACACAAATTCATACATGTTACGGCGACAGCAAACTCACTATCAAAGCCAACACGCGCACTATAGCTCGAAGTATTAGTGGGTATTTTATGGCGCGCGTGTGAATTTAGGCGCATCGACAAACTGTGTTACCGGCTGGTGTAGTCATCGTTACCGCTTTGGTCAAATAAGCAATCAAGCTGACTGGCCAAATGGCAAACAAAAGCCAACAAAAGTGAACAGCTTTGGACGTGTGTGTGTGAAAATATGCAAGCGCATATAGGAAGCTGTCAGGCGGTGATAACTAAATAAAGTTAGTAAACGAAGTTGTTTGAAAGAAAAAAAAAAAAAAACGATTATAAAACTAAACAAAAATTGTTGAAATGAATAAAATAAATAAACTGCTTCAGTCACATCTAGTATAAAAACTAAAAAAATACGTTTAGCGCGAAATTGTAAAATTTAAAAAAAAAAAAAAAAAAAACGACTGCCCAAAACTAAAAACGTAAAATGTGAAAACCCCCACTTTTCAACATCCAACTCGGGCACGTAAGTCTATGCAAACCAACAATTTATATGTATGTATGTACAAACGTGTAAATTGACGAAAATATGCACATGTGTTGCAATTTTTTATATCCACGACAAACATTCAAACCTCCAAAGGTACATACGCATTTCCAAAACATTCGCCGTTGTGTAAAAATTTGTCCGAGTGAATTGAATTTTTGCGCTTCGTCGGTTATGAACAGTGAATTGTGTGCATAATAGTCAGTGGAGCTTGATTGCGTGTACATGTGTGAGTTAGAAAAAATGTGTTCATTTTTTTCTAGCTCAGTGCTGTTATCATTCATCACACATTTACAAAACGCATACATACATGCAAGTATTTTATCTTCTTCAGTGGCCGAGCGCTGAATATCATTGAAAAAGCACATTGTCCTTGCAACTGAAAATTGTTCAAGGCAATTTAGTTGTTACAATTGTGATTCCATCGTATTTCATTTACATAGCTACATCAAAACCGCGCATCTTGTATTGCTCGTTTTTTGCTGTGCAGAGCAATTTGGCGCACCGACTACCTATCAAGATGATCGCCTTCCTAACGTTGTTCTTCTATATGACAAGTAAGTGAAATTTTATTACTACTCTTTGTTTTTTTATTTTTAGGCTAATTTATATTTTTTATAGGATTTTTAATTCAATACCAAGAAAATTGCAATTTTATACGCATATTTTTCGAATACAAGATTTCGTTCTTTGCGAAAGTTGAGTAAAAAAACTTAATAATAACTTATGCACGAGTAAAGAGATATGTTTTAGCCTTAAGGAAATAAAAAATGTCGGTAAAAATCCAATCCCATAAAGCAATGTTCAGATAACAACAATTCACTACTACTTTGCATACAAAATAATGGTATGAGAAGTCAAATGAAACTGTTTAAAATTGTTGCTTATGATACATTTACACTGCACCTAATGCGTCGCATTTGGCGAAGTTATTTCGAGAATGTTTGTCCGCAGAATGAATGTATTTGCCAAATTAGATGAAATTAATTTAATTTAATCTAATTTGGTGATCAAATTCAATCTGCGGATGAACGTCCTCGAAAAAACTTGGCCAAAAGTGACGCATTTGGTGCAGTGTAAACGTAGCTTTAGTAAGCAATGCTTACTTAAACTATATACTTTGCATATAACTTAAAATAAATAAAACATCAGTGCGATCGACCATATATTGAAACAAATTTAAGCCAGCAAAATTTATACTTCATAAACCTTTGTTACTGTAGATAGACAAAAAGTTTGTATGCTACAGTGTGCTACACCTTCTAACTATATTGAAATGAATGTTTGGAATATTTTCTATCTATTCCGGAAAAAATTTGTCGCCCATATTTGTATACCTTTACGAAAACTTGATTTAATGTTGAAACGTCACTTCTAATCTATTATATATAAATGCGCAAACATAACAGGTTTCTCCCTTTTTTGCAATAACCACAATTCTAAGGTATATAAAATTTGGTATGTATCGCTATGTCTCGCCGAGCAGGGTGTTCGACAACAAACCAAAAATTTAAAAAAATTAATTATAATATGATTTGAAAATCACACCACTACAAGTGCTATACACGCATTCGCTTTATAGAGCCGCTGTTATGGGTGTATGTAGGTATGACCACTTGTATTGTTGTGTTTGCATTCATTGCAGTAGGGTGAGTTGTTTTGTTGGCAGCAATAAGATAACATGAGCCAGCGCGTCAACTTTATTGCGCTTAGGTACAAACAGTGTTTACAAAAACAAAATCTGTGCGTGGGGATTCAGAGACACAAATGCTTTTGAAAAAAAGCACAAATAAGCTAGATCATGCACAAGGCCCTTCGTGGCTAGACTTAGTGAAATAAAATAAAATGGAAAAATGATAAAATTAAAAAAAAGTAAAATCAGAAATAGAAAAGTGATTGAAAGTAAAAAAATAAATTTGTTGGAAATGAAAGGCAAGGAAAGAATATAAAATAAAAAAAATAAAACAAAATGAGATAAATAAAAGTATAAAATAAAGGAAGGAATGGGAAAGGAAAGGAATGGATAAAAGGAAAATAAAGATAAGATAAGGTAAGGAACGGAAAATATGAGAGAAAAATCAAAGGGAAAGGAAAGGAATGGAAAAGAAAAAAGGAAGGGAAGAAAGGAAATGTAATATAGGTAAAGCAGTGGAAAAGAGAAGCAAAAGCAGAAAGACAAAGAAAGGAAAGAAGAAAAAAAGAAGGGAAAGAAAAGGTAGCGAGGAAGAAGGCATGGAAAATAAATGAAAATAAAAAGAAAGAAAAATAAAGGAAAGAAAGGTAATGAAAAGCTAAAAAAATAAGTTAAGGAAATGAATGAAAGAAAAAGAAAAGCAAAGGAGTTGCGGAAAGGAACAAAAGAAAATAAGGAAACGGTAGGAAAGGAAAGGTAAGAAAAGGAAAGGTAAGGAAACGAAATGACAGGAAGGGAAATTTAAGAAAAAAAGTGAAAGAAAATAAAGGTAAGAAAAAAATAAAAGAAAAGAAATGAAATGAAAAAAAAAAAAAAAATTAATAAAATGAAAGGAAACTAAAGCAACGGAAACGAAAGGAAAGGAAAGAAAAAGTAAATAAAAGGAAAAAAGGAATGTAATGGGAATGGAAAGAAGGATCAGGTAAGAATATAAAAGAAACGAAAAGAATGAAAAATAAAAGAAAAGAACAGAGAAGAACAAAAAAGAAAGAAAGAAAGAAGGGAAATAAAATTAAATGAAAGAAGAGAAAAGGAAATAAAAGGAAATAAGAGAAAAGGAAAGAAAAGGAAAAAACGAAGAAGATAAGGAAAGGAAATTAAAGGGATGAGAAGGAAAGAAAAGCAAAAGAAATAAATTGAGATGAAAGGAGAGGAAAGGAAAGGAAATAAAAGCAAATGAATGCTAAGGAAAGGAAAGGCAAGAAATACGTATGAAGACGACCTAAGAAGAATAAATAATTATCAACATTGAAGCTATATTACTGAATGGTGTAAAGAGGGAGGAAAAGGCAAAATGAATTGGAATGTTTAGAAATCAAAAATATACAAAATA
This sequence comes from Campiglossa producta, assembly GCA_964058755.1. NCBI lineage: Eukaryota > Metazoa > Arthropoda > Insecta > Diptera > Tephritidae > Campiglossa > Campiglossa producta. Next base: position 47,814,755 of record CAXKVI010000002.1, read on the forward strand.
TGGGAAAGAAAGGAAAATTTAAGAAATAGCAAAAAGGTAGGAAAACAAAATAAGGTTTTGTGGTTGAATTTCAACCACTGGGCGAACTCTAGTTTTCATAAAGAGGCAAAATGTTACGTATAGGTAACAATTTTTTGTTAATGAATGTGTGGGCATTAGAGCGTATCACCAAAAAAAGTTGAAAATGCCCCCCCCCCCAGTTTGAACACTTACCTTTAAAAAAAATTTTTTTAATTTTTTTGTCACCCTGTAAAAACAGCGAAATTTGTTTTTTTCTATAACTTCTATATTTCTAGTTCGATTTTCAAAAGTGATACATTTTCACCAAGGCAATATTTCATCAATAGAAACTTTTAGCCCTTCATGCCAAGTTCAGTTTTTATTTCATTTATACTAAAACCAACACCCTGTATTAAAAAAAAATTAGTAGTGGTGAAGCAAGTGTCTACTTAAATGTCATTCACGTGTCTTATTTATTTCATAAAAGTCTCTTAATAACATTATTAAAAAAAATGCCGAAGCGTTTATACCTTTCATGAGCACTAACTACGACTTTCAACGCTCGATCCTCAGAAAAATCTACGTGAACTTTATTCTTATAGCTCTAACCGAATTTATCGAAACAATCGGTTGTACATGGTTTGAATTTGTATCCATACCAAAAAGTGACATATATGTATGTACATTAGTGTGGCCGCACGTTATATCGAAAATTTTTTTTTTCGTATTTTCAAATGGGAAACCCTTAGATTTGTTCCAAATGAGAAAAAAAAAAACTATGTATACAAAATTTTAGATCGTTTGCATAATGATTGGTCGTGCCTTGAGTCCACAGAGTTTGCTAAAAATGCTATTTTTCTCACCATGGCTCGCTTAAATTGTTCTTAACTTCAGTAATATTTATTTTATTCAAAAACTTTATTCACAAATATTCTAGGGACATATCTTATGAACAATGTTGCTCTATACAAGTTTTTTGTAACATAAATATTTCATCATCATCATCATTTATTGGCGCTTAACCGCCTAAGCGATTTTGGCCGTCGCCTATCAAAGCACGCCAGTCATTCCTTTTTAGCGATAACTGACGCCAATTGGAAACCCCAAGGGAGTTCAAGTCATGCTCCACCTGTTGTTTCCATCTCAGTCGAGGCCTCCCCCTTCCTCTGCTGCCGAATTCGGGTGACGATTGGAAAACCTTCTGGGCTGGAGCTTCTTTGTCCATTCGCATGACGTGACCCAGCCAGCGGAGCCTTTGGGCTTTAATTCGCTGGACTATGGTCAGATCTGCGTAAAGCTCGTACAGCTCATCGTTAAATCTCCTTCGATACTCGCCGTCGGCATCACGGGAAGGACCATAAATCTTCCGGAGAACTTTTCTCTCAAATACTCCAAGGGCCATCTCATCTTCTCTTGACATTGTCCATGAATCTGAGCCATACATCAGGACAGGTATGATGAGAGACTTATAGAGCGTGATCTTTGTTCTTCGAGAGAGGACTTTACTTCTCAATTGCCTACTCAGTCCAAAGTAGCACTTGTTCGCAAGAGTGATTCTCCGTTGGATTTCTAGACTGATATTATTTTCGGTGTTAATGCTGGTTCCCAAATAGACGAAGTCCCTCACAGTTTCAAATTTGTAACTATCAACAGTGACGTGGCTGCCAAGGCGCAGGTGCGCCGATTCTTTCTTTGATGACAGCAAATACTTCGTCTTGTCCTCGTTGACCGCAAGACCCACTTTTTTCGCTTCTTTATCCAGTCCAGAGAAGGCAGCGCTTACGGCGCGGTTGTTAAGGCCAATGATATCAATATCATCGGCATACGCCAGCAATTGCACGCTCTTGTAATAGATTGTACCATTGCGGTTTAGCTCTGCTGCTCGAATTATCTTCTCCAGCATCAGGTTGAAGAAATCGCACGAAAGGGAGTCGCCCTGTCTGAAGCCTCGTTTGGTTTCAAATGGCTCAGAGAGGTCCTTCCCGACTCTGACGGAGCTGTTAGTATTGCTCAACGTCATTTGGCAAAGCCGTATAAGCTTTGCAGGGAAGTCAAATTCAGACATGGCGGCATACAGGCAACTCCTTTTTGCGCTGTCAAAAGTGGCCTTAAAATCGACAAAGAGATGGTGAATGTCGATTCTTTTATCATGGGTCTTCTCCAGGATTTGGCGTATCGTGAAAATCTGGTCGATGGTAGACTTACCAGGTCTAAAGCCACACTGATAAGGTCCAATCAGCTTGTCTACGATGGGCTTCAGTCTTTCACACAATACGCTAGAAAGAACCTTATATGCGATATTAAGAAGGCTGATTCCGCGGTAGTTGGTGCGGTTAGCGGGATCGCCTTTCTTGTGGATTGGGCAAAGCACACTTAAATTCCAATCCGGAGGCATGCGTTCGTCTGACCATATTCTGCATAAGAGCTGATGCATGCTTTTTACCAGCTCTTCGCCTCCGTGTTTGAACAGCTCGGCGGGTAGTCCGTCTTTTCCAGGCGCTTTGTTGTTTTTGAGCCGGGATATAGCTATCCTCACTTCATCATAGTCAGGTGGTGGGACGACTTTTCCATCGTCAGGGATTGGGGTATCGGGTTCGACGTCTCCCTCGCAATTTAGCAGTGAGGAGAAGTGCTCCCTCCATAATTTAAGTACACTCTGTACGTCGGTTACCAGGTCGCCATTATTGTCCTTACAGGAACTTGCCCCGGTCTTAAAACCTTCCGTCATCCGCCGGATCTTTTCATAGAATTTTCGGGCATCATTCCTGTCAGCCAGCATCTCAAGCTCCTCACACTCACGCCTTTCGGCCTCACGTTTCTTTTTTCTGAAAAGGCGTCTCTCTTCCTTCTTTGCCTCACGATAGCGTTGCCATACACTGCGGGTTGCGCCCGTTCGCAACGTCTCCCTGTAGGCAGCGTCCTTTTTGTCCGAGGCAGTGCTGCATTCCTCATCGTACCAGTTGTTTTTGCGGGCTCGCTGGAACCCTATAGTGGCCTCAGCGGCAGTACGTAATGAGTGAGAGATATGCTTCCATTGCTCGGTTGCATCGTTAGGTCGAGGATTGCTCTCCGATAGCAGGTGTGAGAGTCGAGTGGAGAAATTGTCAGCTGTCTGTGTCGTGCGCAGCTTCTCGACGTCAAACTTTCCTTCCGTTACTGTGCGCACTTTCTTTGCTACACAGAGGCGTGTGCGTATCTTGGCTGCAACAAGATAATGGTCCGAGTCGATATTGGGACCACGAAGGGTACGCACGTCCAGAACGGTGGAGCTATGTCTGCCGTCGATCATGACATGATCAATCTGGTTTCTTGTTCTTTGATCAGGAGACAGCCATGTGGCTTGGTGTATTCGTTTATGCTGGAACCTGGTACTACTGATGACCATATTGCGAGCAGCGGCGAAATCAATCAACCTAGTGCCGTTGGGGGATGTTATATCATGGAGACTAAATTTTCCAACTGTTGGACCAAAGACTCCTTCCTTGCCCACCTTCGCATTAAAGTCGCCGAGCACGATTTTGATATCATGTTGGGGGCAGCGATCATAAGTCTGTTCAAGTTTATCGTAGAAGGAGTCCTTCTCTGCGTCGTCCGTCTCCTCAGTCGGCGCATAGGCGCAGATAAATGTTATGTTGAAAAATTTCGCTTTGATGCGGATCGCAGCGAGACGCTCGTCCACGGGGGTGAACGCTAGTACTTGGCGGCGAAGTCTCTTTCCCACCACGAATCCTACACCACGCGCTTTGCCGCGTGTCTGGCCACTGTAGTATACGTCACAAGGTCCGATGGTCGTCTTTCCTTGTCCCGTCCATCGCATTTCCTGCAGGGCGGTGATGTCAGCCTTTGCGTTAACGAGGACATCAACCAGTCGGGCAGCGGTACCATCCCTTGAAAGGGTCCGGACATTCCAGGTACATGCCCTAATATCCTTCTCGTAGTCCTTATTTCGTTTTGCCGGGTCGTCAACATAAATATTTAATGTAGCAAAAACCAAATTAAAAAATAGCGAAATTTTCACATATCTTCGCATTATTAAAATATCAAGGTATTCATGTATATCGGTGAATTGGCACTGGTTTGCCGAGCTGTGATCATATTTTTAAAATTTTTTGTATTGGCAGGCTGTCGAGATATCGGAAATTTTGTGTTTTTTCTATCTCACTTCTTTCAAAAATTCTTTTCGGCAATGATACAAAAGCGATGGATGTAAGCGATACCTTGTTCGAAAGGAAATTAAAATACGCTTCCAACGACTTATAATATGTAGGGGTGGACCAAACCATCGCTGAGCAATAGCTTGCAAAAGTCGAAATTTAGTCGGATTTTTACGATTTTTTTTTTAATTTTAATTTTAAAAATATTTTTTTTTATACATGGAACTAACAAAGGCCGTGTGGGAGTTAAAGGGGGTGCTCACAGTCGCCACATGGTAAGGTGGCAAGGTTATAACATTTAAAGTTTAGCAGATGACTCTGAGTTCCCTAATAGTGTTCAATTAATTTGAAAAAAAGTATGATATGTTTTTAAGCTAGAAGTTGAAATTTTTTTAAATTTCAGCCGGTTTTCCGGTTTACCGTCATTTTTTTGGCACTAATTGTTCATAAATAATATTTTTTGGTTATATATCATCGAGAGGCAACAACTACTTAATTATTCCAATTTTATTTTTTTGGAAAGAACTTCAAGTTCACGTAAAGTGCAAAAAAAATTTTAATTTTTGTATGGGGACCCCCACAAGTGGGGTCTTAGGGGGTGTGCCACTGGAATGGGTGGGTCGGCCTTACAAAGTTAGTGGGGGTCAGTTATACATTTAAACACGATTGGGGCACTGTAAATGGGTCAACTTAGGGTTTTCAAACTTTGGCGCTCAAAGTCATAAGTACAAAGTCGGGATATCAGAATCGGCTTTAGAGGTATGCTTCCTTCGCAAAGTATCTTATTTTAATTCCTAAAATACGATTTTCCTTGTCACTTGAGTGATTTTTAAATCGACCCGCCTTCTTGCACATAGTACCCCTATAGGACGCTTGAGACAAACAAATTAGATTTTGGATTATGCTGCATATCTTGTAAACTTGAAGTCCTTTCAAAAAAAAAACTGGTATAATATATGGTAGTGAGTGCCTCTCGATGACACATGCCCAATAAGGTTCATTCATTGTCAATTACTGGCATAAAAATGGCGTCAACACCGGAAAAACCTAAAAAAATTTCAAAAAATTCAATTTCTCGAGTCAAAAACATGCTATACCCTTATATATATTTCGAAATTGTCAACAATTCTCTACCAAAAACCGTCGAGAATTCCAAATTCGGTTTAATTTTTGAGGATTTTTTTTTCATGAAAACTCTGAAAAAACGGGTTTTTTGATCTTAAAACCATTTTTGTGGTGTTACAAATCTTGTAAAGGGTGTTTCGTGTATAACTCGACGAGACTCTACTAGGTCGCTTTAAAATTATATAAAACTAACCGTAGGTACCCAAACTTATACTTTTAACAAGAAAAGCTATACATGCGTTCATTTGTCTTCTTATTGTCAACAAAGTAGGTATGTCACTATTAGAACAGGTAAATGTAAATGCAAACACTATTGTGCTCGAAATAAGCAAACAGAATAACAGATGCAGTAGAACCAGGCAATACGAATTCCAACAATAGTCAAGTCACTTAGTTGTGAATGTGAATAAGTAAGATATTTATGAGCCCCTTAATGCACAAGTGGTACAAGTCCACCCTTTCTCGAACTGAGATATTCAAGGTTTTGTGTTGTCAACAAATGATTTCACAAGTTAGTCCTGCTATTTATTCGGTTTCTATGGGTGATAGGAGTTACCCCGTTACCATATTATATAGAACACATTTTCCCCTACATAGCGTCATGCCTAACAAAAAAAAAAAAAGAAAACTAAACTTATACCACTTGTGCTTTATACGGCTCATATATAAACATACACAGACAGGAAAGCGTATGTAAATACTTACACCAAGTCCATTGAAATTATGGAAATTTTCAAAGAATTATGACACAATGTGAAACTTCTACATACTAGAGACAGGACAATGACAGGAATAGTTGCATGAAGCCTTGTCAGTAACACCGGCAAAAGCATCAAATAGCATTAAAAAGGATGCATAAAGATATGGTTGTGTGTAGGGCATATTGCATAACTATTTTGCCTTTATTATTGCGACTGATAAGGAAATAACGATATGATAAAATTGAATATATGAATATGTACATTTTTGTTTTTCACATATGCATTCGAATGCACTTTGTACATTAGTTATTATAAGGTACATATGTACGTATATAATTTTGTCCTAAGACTTAAGTGTGCTACTTTTGAAGATAGGATGTTGTGGGAGTTGAATTATACTTTAATAAAATATATGTGTATATTCATAGCTTAGACTGCGTTCAATTATGCCATAAACTCGAGTTAAAGGGTCATTTTTTGAGTTAATTCATATTGTTGTTGTCAATAAACTCGAGTTTATGGCTCAACGTGAACGTAATATAACTCGATTTTTAAGTAAAAGGGAGCTTGTTTGCTTTAATTACAAAAACAAAATACCTAGCCGTTTACAGCAGTAGCCTATGGACATGACTCAACAAAAATTAATATTTTCTTAGGTTTTACGCCTCAGCGCTGCAACTGAACCCTTAAGGGTCGTTATATGCTACAAATTTGGGTTTCCTCTCTTCCTATTTGATGAAGCAAAGGCCAATGAAACACTTACCCTCTGATAGCTTAATCCTGTACGTTTTGTTGGCTAGTAGAGCTGGTTTAATTTTCATGTGTCTAGTCTTTTGGAGAGTATTTTTTTTTGTTTTTTATTTTCGCCTTAAAATTACAATAGTAGAACCTGTGGTGAAAGTTTGTATCCTTTCTACAAAGATTTGGATAGAACTCCAAATATATTAAATTGTACAGAAAATAAAATTTAATGATTGTCATATGGTATAACCACAAATATACGACAATCGTTAATGGAACAAAGCAATGAAACCTGACCTATAGGGCTAAAATAGTTTTGGTGTTTTATTATCACAGCCTTAAGCTTTTTTTCTCAGTTAGTTTCGTTGATTACGTTTAATCCTGCTGCACAGTGTTATTTTTTATATATTTTTCATTTGATCTCTAACCAAATTATTAGCTTTAAATTCCACCACCTACCAGTCGCCAATGCATCACCAAGTATTTATAAACTAACTCTAGTTTAAAACAAGTAAGGAAGTCTAAGTTAGGGTAAACCGAACACTAAATACCCAGCGGTAGTTTTCATATGATTTGCGAAATTTTCCATTTCGGAAGTGGGCGTGGTTGGGAAACGATTTCGTCCAATTACATCAGGTATACTCCCTATTATGCTAGTATACCTTGTACCATTTTCATCGTTCTACCGTAATTAGTCTAAAAGTTACGACCAGTCGAATTTTCAAAAATGCCTCCCTTAAAAGTGGGCGGTGCCATGCCTACTTTTAAAAATTTATCAAAAAATCTTAATAGAATAACTAGGGGGCTCATCCTACCAAACTATATCATTTTAGCCATTTCCGTTACCGAATTATATCAATTTAGGTGATTTCCGAAGCGTTCGATATCGAAAGTGGGCGTGGTTGGGGAGGGATTTTATCCAATTTCATCAGGTATGCTCCCAACAATACTAGTATACTTTATGCCAAATTTCATTATTATTTTCGAAGTTTTCGATATCGAAAGTGGGTGTGGCTGGAGGGCGATTTTATCCAATTTTATCAGGTATACTTCCAACGGTACTAGTATGGTTTAAGCCAAATTTCATCGCTCTACCGTAATCAGTTCAAAAGTTATGACCCGTGAAATTTTCCAATATGCCTCCCTGAAAAGTGGGCGTTGCCACGCCTACTTTTAAAAATTTATCAAAAAATCAAAAAGAATAGCCATGGGGTTCATTCTACCAACTATACCATTTTAGCCATTTTCGTTACCGAATTATATTAACTTAGGTGATCTTCGAAGCTTTCGATATGGAAAGTAGGCGTGGTTGAAGAGCGATTTTATCCCATTTCATCAGGTATACTCCCAACAATACTAGCATGCTTTGTGCCAAATTTCATCGTTCTACCCTGATCAGTTTGAAAGTTACGACCAGTCGAATTCTCAAATGAGCGTGGCACCGCCCACTTTAAAAAAATTATCAAAAAATCATTATATAGGATTATTCTATAAAATTATATCATTTTAGCCATTTCCGTTACCGAATTATGTCAATTTAGGTGATTTTAAAAATTTTCGATATCGAAAGTGGGCATGGTTGAAGGGCGATTTTATTTAATTTCATCAGGTATACTCTCAACGATACTAGTATGCTTTGTGCCGAATTCCGTAGTTTCATCGTAATCAGTTTAATAGTTACGACCAGTCAAATTTTCAAAAATTCTCCCCTTAAAAGTGGGTGGTGCCACGGTGGAAAAATCATAAGAGAATGATATCATCCGATTTCGCCCATTTTCAATAGAAACCTACCTTGGCCAGAAAGTAACCTGTATACAAAATTCCATGCCTTAATGAACTCCTCTTTTCAACCTTTCATATATGGAACTCTACATATATCTATCTCGATTACACAGGCCGACAAATTTTAGACCCAGAAATGAACCAATATTTTTCTAAAGGCGTTTAGTATGTAGAATTTGAAGTCAAATTTGTAAATTTGATTCTGGTTTTTAGATATTCATGCTCAAAAGTGAAAAAAACACGATTTTTTGCTCTTTTCACCACTCAATTTCTTTATAAATCAAATTTTCATTAAAAATTTAATTTTATTTCTAAAACCAGTACCATTTCCCTTGAAAATTCTTTTTTGATTTTTTAGATATCTCTTTCAGAACTTGAGATATTGTACTTTGAAGTTCATTAGCTTTGCTATATTTTACCCATACAAAGCCATACTTTTAGGCAGCTTACTTATATTATTACTGATGCAAGTAGCTTCAACAAACAATATGTGATAAAAGTATATTAAAACAAGTAAACTATTTTAAATTAAATTTAAATATATCTAATAACTTTAAGCTAGCTATTCTTGTATATTTGTATACATATTTGTATTTCCGGGACTATCTCGGGAACCGGTTGACCGATTTGGGTCACATTTGGAATACAGGTTGTATGCTTCATTCTAAGACTTTCCACTTGGGTGTTACCACTCCGCCCCAAGTTGCCATATATCACAATTTTTTTTTTAATATTGAGCGAGATATGCCAATATGGGTATCAAATAAAAGGTATATTTGACCGTATTCCAAATATGTAAATCTCAAGCAGGGTTGCCCAAAATGACCCCCAAAATTATCCGAAAGTAACCATAAAATGATCCCAAAACGACCCCAAAAATGATCCGAAAATTATCTCAAAATTACCCTTAAGTGATCCCAAAATATCCCTCAATGACCCCAAAAAGACCCTTAAAGGATCTCAAAATGATTTGAAAATTACCCTAAAGTTATCCCAAAATGATACAAAATTGAACTGAAATTGATCCCAAAATATCCCCAAAATTACCCCCAAATGATCCCAAAATGATCCTAAAATAATGCAAATATAATCCCGAACTATACAAATAAAATGGTAACCCTGTTCGGCAACCCTCTTTGAAAATATTTTAGTTGGTATGCCGCCGAAAATACCTTTCATTTGAAACACATATTGGCATGTCTTTCTACATTATTTAAACATAAATTAGATATGTGGTAGCCCTGTAAACGCCCTAAGTAGCAATACCAAAGTGGACATTAGAAATCGCATACTATCTTTATGCCTAGGTGGCAACCCTACTTGAAAATATTTTAGTTCGTATGTCGCCGAAAATACCTTTCATTTGATACCCATATTGGCATATGCTGCTCCATAATTTAACAAAATTGAAATTCAAAATTTCATCCAAATCGGCCGAGCGGTTCGCGAGATAGTCTGGATATACAAATATACAAGTTTAGCTAGTTTCAAGTTATAAGATTTGAGAATGTTCAAACCAAAACGCTATCAATTACCACCTAGGCCAGTATTAAAAGGCCCGTTGTGATACCACCAACACTAGGAAAGTCAGTTTCGGGACCCTGCCATATGGAAAATCCCGGTATTAACGGAATTCTCCACATAGCAGAATCCCGGGACTGACTTTCCTATACCGACACCGTTACTCCTCCTCAAACCATTTAGATGACTTTATGAAGGCCATCAGGTCCTTTATGTCCAGCTCCGTGACCTGGCGTAGGCTGACCAGGAAGGGAACTCCCAAAAAGCGCATTCTCGCGCCACTTAAAGCCGGGCAGTTGCAGATGAGGTGCTCCACCGTTTCCTCCTCCTCATCATCCTTACAACTCCTACATCATCGTCGGTAGGGCACACCAAGTCTTTCCGCGTGCCTACCAATGAGGCAGTGCCCAGTTAATACGCCTATTAATATGGAGATTTTTCTTCTCCTTAGGGCATAAATTTGTCTTGATCTTTTATGATCCCATTTCGGCCAGGTTTCTTTGGATATCCGGCATCCTGGATATTGCAGCCATCTTTCGTTGGCTTGGCGGAGTGTGTACTCCTTCAGCATAAGCTTGCATGTGGCAAACGGCATACAAAGTCTCTAACTACCCTGGAATTTACTCAAAATCGATCGCAAAATTCCAGGAGTCTCTTAATTTTTTTTTGCAATTATATAGACCAGCGTGCCATCTATCGGAATTTTGATTTTTACAATTTGTACTGTCACCTTTCCCTCAACTTAGGGCCAAATTTTAAGTTCCTAGGTTACTAGGAAGTTAGTCAAATATGAGTCCCAAATTTTAAATTTTTAAGTTTCAAGTGTCTAGCTCAACGGGAAGGTACCTAAAAAGACTTTGCAAAATTCCGAAAATTCGTATGGAAAAGGTTTCATTATATAAAGGTATTTATGTTGAAATGAGAAAATATTCATTTATGTTTACAAGTTTACGTATTCTCATTACAACTGATGTTTTCTCAATACAAGTTCTATTTTCTCAATCCATTTTACCTTTTCTCATTATAATTTATATGTTTTCATTATAGTTATTGTTTTCTCATATTAATTTACGTTTTCTCATTTTTGGGTCTAAGGAAATCATTTAGAGCCGCTAACTTTCAGCTTATCTGTTCCATAAAAGATGTTTGGAGTTGTTTAAGCGACATAATATGGTTTCGTTTATTTCATCTGCATTACATATTTTTGTAATTCGCAGATAATTTATGGAATATTCGGAATGCATAGCTTATAGTCGCAGTCAAGAAACGTGGTTTTTCACAAGCAAAATGGGGTAAGCCAATAGCCGCCAATGCCTCAGAGCCCAAGTACTCACCACCAACAATTTTGAGGGGTTTTCTAAGGAAGTGAGAATAGCCAACGATGCATTCTCAGAGCCAAAGTGCTCGTCTCAATTAATACATACAGAGTGTCAATACCAAAACACAGTCCACTAGACTTGATGGTACATACCAATAATTGAAAAGAACCAAACACAGTCACACAGACTTGATGGAATATAAAAATAATAAAATAAATAAAATTAAAAAGGCTTTGGTTGAGGTGGGATTCGAACCGGCAACCCCGGCCAACTCCCTCAACCATATAATATCACAACAACAATAATAATAAACTGCTCGCCGCCCACCATTTAACTCCAGCTTAGATAAGAGTAATGAGTCTGATCTTACGGAAAAGGAAAGTGGAAGATTGATAGCGAAAGGCATGAGAAGAATGCAAGTCTCAGTCGCAATGCTAGACTTTTGGTTGGAAAGGGTTTGAGCAGAAAAGTGCTAACGTTCACGCTTTTAGACAAGCACGTGCTGGCCAGGGATGTGATATGTGGGCTTTTCCTAACAAACCTGGTGGATTTTTATCCTGATGATAGGATAGTGGGACGATTTGAGTTTTTGTAGGTTTTAACCTAGGTTCAAGTAACATGCAAAATCAAAATTTCCAAAGGTCAAGTCTAATTCTTGTCATCTTGGGGGAAGTTTTTATAGCAAACCAAATCTGTAAGTTTCCTGATTCGTTTGGTTTCGAGGTGTCCACTGAAGCGGAAATTCTAAAATGTATATTTGCCATTAAATCGAATGCGATTGGCGTGGATGATATAAGCTTACGATTTTTAAAACTTATTGCCCCATGCGTGGTTCCATCACTCACACACATCCTAAACTTCTCGATTACGACTTCTACTTTTCCAAGTGAATGGAAACTTGCTAACATCATTCCAATTCCTAAAAATAATCAACCCGAGTCTCCTAGAGACTTCCGGCCAATTAGTGTTTTGCCTGTACTTGCCAAAGTCTTTGAAAAGCTTCTTGCGAAACAAATCGTGGCACATTTCACAAAGCATGGTCTTCTTAGTGCAAGCCAGTCTGGCTACCGGCATGGACACAGTTGCTCTACTGCTATACTAAAGGTAATAGAAGACATTCGGCCTGCTTTTGATAAACAATATCTTACATTCTTGGTACTGCTAGACTTTTCTAAAGCATTCGATACTGTGAATCATGATATACTTCTGTTAAAGCTCAAGCACTACTTTGGTTTTAATGCAGCCTCCATTAAATTTTTAAAAAGCTACCTCTCGAATAGATATCAGCAAGTTCAGTGCGGTCATTGTTTTTCTTCTCGTGAAGAAATTTCATCGGGAGTTCCGCAAGGATCAATTTTAGGCCCTCTTCTTTTTAGTGCGTTCATCAATGATATTGTTCACTGCTGCTATGATGCATCTGTACATCTTTATGCCGATGACACACAAATTTATCTTTCACGCCCAATTGGTCTTAGCGAGGATTTAGTTTTCAGACTAAATGCGGACCTAAAAAGAATATCTATATGGGCCATGGCGAATGGACTTAGCTTAAATACGGCCAAGACACAACTTCTCCCCATATCGCATGCCTCCTTTGACTTAAAAGACATATCGGCTGTTGTTCTAAACGACTCAGTCATAGCACCCCAGATGACTGTAAAAAACCTCGGCTTCAAGATGAACTCGAAACTAACATGCTCGGATCACATTAATTACAGCTTATCAAGGATTTACTTTGCTTTAAGGAATTTGTGGCAAGTATGTTTTGATCTTCCGACACATACAAAACTTAAGTTGGTACAGTCATTAATTGTGCCCCATATATCATACTTTGAACTTGTTTATTGTGATCTGGATTGTAACTCAAGAAATAAATTGAACTTGGCTCTGAATAACGCTGCTAGATTTATATACCGTAAAAAGAAGTTTGACCATATTTCAACTTACACAATTAATATTTTAAACTTAAGTCTGGTCAACTATCTGAAAGTTAGAAATCTAATGTTCCTATTCAAGATTATGAGCAGCCATCAGCCGGGCTACCTCTTTGAGAAGCTGACGTTTGTTCGTTCGTCACGTACCCACGATATCATAGTACCTAGATACTCAGCACTAGCTGCCTCTAGATGTTTTTTTGTTAGCACTATTAGAATCTGGAATTCGCTACCAGTTGCAATTAAAAGCATAACATCGATAGGATGTTTCGAAAAGGCAGTCAAATCATTTTTTGGTTAGTAACCTCTTTTCCCACTTTCTTTTACCATTTTCCCTATCTGGTTTCCCCTTTTCCCCCCCTTTCATTCTTTAACTGATAATGTACTACGATTTTAGTTAGTTTTAAGTTTAAAATTTTGTAATCTCTATATACCTATGTACCTGTGATCATGTTAGTACAATTAAAAGACTATAAGTCTTACTGTACCTCCTATGAAAGTTTAATAAATGTTCAAATGTTCAAAAAAAAAAAAAAAAAAAAAAATATGTTGATCATTGTTAAATTATATAAGGTTAAGCAGATTTTGACATTTGCCAAGGCAAAGCTTCCTTATTAGAGTTGCATTTACGAAGGATGCAAAAAAGGGTAAAAAAAATCCCCCTTTAGGAAAATTGTAGTAGAAAAGGAAGGAACGCCGTTCGCAAAAATTCAGGATTTATTTTCCGGAAATCTGTCTTTTCAACATTTATTTTTTAGAATTATTCGTAAAATTGAATTAATTTTAAATTTAACTGTAAAAAGCATGCCCTTTTTGTGAGTAGCAGTAAACATGTACGAAATAAGCTTATAAAACGGCAATGTTTATAATTGGATCCTTTTTTAAAAACTTTCATCAATCACCGGTATGAAAACCAATCTCTTAACGTCTGTGGCAGCGGTCTCACGAACTGGCCTCGGAGATCCAAAGGAGAAAACAGCTGCAACTGAGCTTTCAGCAAAGCGACCGCGATGGCAACTACGGGTCCGGACTCCCAGGAGACATTTTCCCTCCGCTCTGCGTACTTGGAAAAACGATTGGCCGCAAGGGCCCTGAAGAAATATGAGGGAGTCTCGCAGGAGACGCTGTCGCCGAGTTCCAGGAAGTCGGTGGAATTGGTGCAATCTCTGATACCGGATTTACAAACCAATTATGTGCCAAAGAGGGTAAACGGAAACCCTTTCAAACGCAAGAGATCGGACGTGGACTTAAAACCTCACCCCGGAGTGGGAAAACCAAGCTTTGCCGAAGTAACTAAGGACAGGATCCTTATAGGCATTCTTGACCGAGGCAACGACCGTTTGGCCATCCCCAAAGACCAGTGGCGACACGTCCGGAACGATCTCGCTAACAGTGTTATTGGCATTAGTGTGTCGGTCAGATCGTTATCCACGTAAACCGTGGCTATGCAGAGCGCGCTGCCATCTCCGCTGCAACGGGGGACTCGGATATCGAAGAACTGCAAGAGGAAACGAAAAGCATTTTATCTGTCACAGCACTTTCGCAAAGTTACGTGAACAGCTCGGAGTTGGAAGACAGCTTGTTGGACGGGGAGCAACCAATCCTGAGAGCATTATCTCTGATGCTTCAGTCAGCATGGCTCCCGTTACGCCAATTCGTTGTTGAGAGACAACCTCCGGGATGGGGCAGACCTCGACGATATGGGTACGTCAGGGAAGTCTGATCGCTCTCATGTTGGTGGTGCTTCAGATAAATCTACACAAATCTAAAGTATCCTCGGCCTTCTAAATGCGACATGGATGTGGTTCTCATCCAAGAACTCTGGGTCAACAGCTCGAGGATCTGCGGATTGGGGACTATTGGCTTCAAGCTCATTCGAGCTAGCGAGGAGGGCAAGCTCACAACCTGCATTTGGTGAAATGTGAGCTTCTTGTAAGAATGCACACAAGCTTTTTCCTTGATTTAAATTCAGCTTCAAACGATGAGGCAACGTATTTGTATGCTGACAAAAGGCTGCAGAACAGGAAAAATTGCTATTATTTAGTTAAAATAATAAATTTTCATAAAAATCTTACCAAATAGACAATTAATTTTTCAAAATAAAAATAAAACAAACTTCAAAAGCATTCAGTGTTTCTGTAATTTTGTTCGTATCAAGAATATTGGTTTTTACTACCATTTTCATACGATTTTGAAAAGAAGTAGCACTGTCAATCAGATAGGGAAGCGTGAAGCCGAGAAGTGTCAAAAACGTCTCGGACTACTTAACCTTATATTATTAAACAATGATGTTGATCACTTTTAAATAAGTGTAAATAATTGTGTACCGTCTGGCTTGCTAGCATCACTTTTGATACAAATTGGTTTTAAAAATCTGGGTACTTTGTCAAGGACGGGTTTAAGATAGAGCTTTTCAGATACTGCAATGCTTCGTCGCATTTTTTATACATTTGAAATCAGTATGCGTTGAATAGTAGGCAAAGCTTTAAATGCATTGGTCATGATATACGCTGAAATAAGTATGGACATACTTTAAAGACAAGCTGGAAGTTTTTAAATCTGAATGAACTCTGGCTCGTTGAGAATGTCACAATATCTCTTGGGGCCTCTTTCAACATGATTTCATGAAACTCGGATGAATCGGGGCACGAGGAAAAAAAGTCATAAAAAGATTTAAGTGCTTTAAAAAAATCTTGGTAAGAGGAGCCATTTTAGTAGGTTTTCATTTGAATTTTGGTAGGGAAAAAAATTAAAAAGTGGCAACCCTTGTGTTGCACAAGCTAGCCAAGATTCACATCAATACCTTACATAGTATTTATGCGTATAGTGTTAGTTGGAGTGTAATGGGGTGTGGTTGTATAGTTGGGCAAGCAGTTCCAGCTGTGCGACCTTACTCAATTCCCACTCTTGCGTCCCCGTTCGTGCACTCTGGGTAACATGGGGTCACTCTAACATATCTGGCTTCTGGGTTCACAGAGGTATTTTTCGCACGTTCGCCACGTGGTGCGGCTGCAAGCGGATTTCTGTGTTGTAGCAAGCTGCTCGCTAAATATATGTGTGAAATTTCTTTTCAAAACCCCGGAGACGGATTGTGTGCTGGGATTGAGACCCGCCATGTAAAACCCAAATCCAATGAAAACTTCAAAAAGCCTCGGATGAGAACCCTCTTTAATGATGACGACCCGGCAAAACGAATAAATGGACATGAGAAGAATATTGGGGCATGTATCTGGAATGGCCGGACCCTTTTAAGGGTCTCAAGGACTCCTTCTATGATCAACTTGAACAGACATCTGATCGCTGCCCCTACATAAAATAAAAATTTGCTAGGCGATATTAATGCCAAGTTGGGCAAGGGAGGGAGGAACTTGAGATGCTGGCTGACAGGAATGATGCGCGAAAATTCTATGAAAAGGCGGATGACGGAAGGTTTCAATACCGGGGAAAATTCCTGCAAGGATAATAATGATGCCTGGAAACCTGGCTCAAAAACAACAAAGCGCCTGAAAAAGACGGACCCGCCGAGCTGTTCAAACATGAAGGCGAAGAGCTGATAAAAATCCCAATCCACAAGGAAAGCGATCCTGCTAACCGCACCAACTACCGCGGAATCAGTCGTCATAATATCGCATATAAGGTTCTTTCTAGCGTATTGTGTGAAAGACTGAAGCCCATCGTTGACAAACTGATTGGGCCTTATCAGTGTGGTTTTAGACCTGGTAAGTCTACCATCCACCAGATTTTCACGATACGCCAAAACCTGGAGAAGGCAAATGGTAACAGAATCGACAAACACCATCTCTCAATGGGCTGAAATCTGGAAAAAACGGTCAAAACCCAATTACTCGAGAAAAAATACATATACCGAAACCACATTTTGCACCTAGACTATGTTGTTGCGAAAATTGGCGAAATCGGTCAATAACCACGTCCACTTTTTATATATAGAAATTTTTGAAAGTCTTTTTTCAAATTTGAGTATGCAGTTCTATAGGCCATAAAATTTTAGTATAAAATTCAATTATTGAACTTTGTGGACCGCACATACAAAATAACCATATTTGCGCCTTAATAGAAGAAAGTAGATACCCGAGAGAAAACTTAAAAAAACAAAAAAAATTGAATATCTAGTGGGACTCGAGTGTGACCCGCCCTCGGCGTGGCCTCCTTATTAGAAAAATTTTAAAAATTTCTATAAATAAAGGGGAGATCATGAAGTGCTGATTTAGTTTCACACACATATCTGTATTTAGCTATTTTCTAGCTGTACCGACTATGCGAAAAAATTATTGATATACCTGAGTAGTTGTCCTTTATCTAACGAAATACTCAAGCAAAATCAAAAAATTTTACTCAGTCCTACTTTGATGTTTCTAGATTTCAAAAATGAACTTCATTTGTCCCCATGCCTAAACCAACTTTTGGCCAATTTTTTTTTTTTAAATCAAGTCCACTGTGCATCTCTTTGTCGATTTCAAAGCCGCTTTTGACAGTGCAAAAAGGAGTTGCCTATATGTCTGAATTTGACGTCCCAGCAAAGTTTTCGGCTTGCAATTGCTGGCGTATGCCGATGATATTGATATCATTGGCCTTAATAACCGCGCCGTAAGCGCTGCCTTCTCTGGACTGGATAAATAGACGAAAAAAAGTGGGCTTTGCGGTGAACGAGGACAAGACAAAGTACTTGCTGTCATCAAAGAAAGAGTAGGCGCACCTGCGCCTTGGCAGCACGTCACTGTTGATAGTTATAAATTTGAAACTGTAAGGGACTTCGCCTATTTGGTAACCAGTCTAGCAATCCAGCGGAGCTTTACTCTTTGGGCTTAGTAGGCAATTGAGAAGTAAGTCCTCTCGACAAACAAAGATTACGCTCTATAAGTCTCTCATCATACCAGTTATGACGAACGGCTCAGAATCATAGACAGTGTCAAGAGAAGATGAGATGGCCCTTGGGGTATTTGTGAAAACAGTTCTCCCGTGATGCCAACGCACAGTAAAAAGAAAAGTCTAACTTTAATACCATTTTGGTGTTTATATATAACAACGCCGAAAAATATTAAATTAATACCATATTGGGTCTAATTAAGAGAGAGAGAGGAATTCAGTCGAAGATTCTCTCAGGCAAAAAAAATGTACACAGTTTTATTATATTGCCTTCACCGAGAGTCGAACTCACAATTTATTGAATGCTGAAGGGATATGTGTACTATCCAGCCATCGAGTACTTATGCTTGCCAGCGTCAAATTGCAGCTTTGTTCTAAATGATAGCGACGAACCGCGTGCTCTGCAGAACAAACCACCGGACTTAATTTAATGCTAAAAAGTAATTAATTTAATACTTTTCCGGCTTTGTTTTTAAACAAATAGTACCTAAAACATTATAATGAGAGAGAGGGCTATAGAGAGAGCGCTTTAGTATTATTTTGGTATTATTTTAAAACTATTTGGAATTAAAAAATGTTCAGAGTCCTAATTTAATACTATTTAGTATTAAAACTCAAATTTAATTCCAAAAAGGCTTAATTTCAATAGCGACTGGTATTTAAAGTAATATTTCATTTTTTACTGTGCGGCGAGTATCGAAGGAAATTTAACGATGAGCTAGCTGTACGAGCTTTACGCAGACCTCAACTTAGTGCAGCGAATTAAATCCCAAAGGCTTCGCTGGCTGGGTCATGTTATGCGAATGGACAAGGAGGCTCCACACAGAAGGGTTTCCTATCGACACCCGAATTCGGCAGCGCAGGAAGAGTGAGACCTCGGCTGAGATGTAAACAACAAGTGAATGATGACTTGAACTCCCTTGGTGTTTCCAATTGGCTTCAGTTGTAGCTAAAAGGGAACGACTGGCATGCTTTGATACGAAGCCGCAAAAATCGCCTAGGCAGTTAAGCTTCAATAAATGACGCAAGCCAAAATTAGATTATTTAGTATTAGTGGCAGTTTTCTAAAATGCTATTTAACCCTTTTAACAAGTTTGACCTAAATATTTAGAAATTGGTGTACAACACTTCATATGCCCTAAAGCACTTTAGATAAACAATTAATAACGACTACTAATACGAACATTTTAACACCGATTTATCACCATCACGCACATGAAGAGGTTTTTGTTAATGGTTTGAAGTGTAACAAACTTGGCGTTAATGGTTAGGTAATCTATTTAAGCTTGTTGGTCACTGAGTTGCGTATTCGTATATATGACATATTGTTGCAATCATTTTAGTTCTTGTTGTATACAAACAGCGCTTTGTTGCAACTATGTAAGCGAGTCTGCACACGGAGCGATCGTCATAGACGCGAATTAGACGCTACATTCGATTTTTGTACGCTTTGTTGCTGAACCCATATATTTGCATGAAGAGCTGCACACGAATCGGAAGCTGCCCGAATGTGGCAAAGCATGAAAGCTACATGATGCTCAGCGTATGACAATGCTGGTCGTACGCTTAGAAAAGAGGAAGAAGAAGCATTTGTTTACATTTTTATACCCAGTGTACTAGTACTAGTACAAGGGTATATTAATTTTGTTCACATAACGGTAGTACGTAACGGCACAAAATAATCGAGATAGATATAGAGTTCCATATATGACAGTTCTTAGGTTGAAAAGAGGAGTCCATTATGACATGTCCGTCCGTCTGTCCGTCCGTCCGTCCGTCCGTCTGTGTACACGATAACTTGAGTAAAAATTGAGATTTTTGCATGCAATTTTGTATACAGGTTACCCTTTGGCCAAGGTAGGTTGCTATTGCAAATGGGCGAAAATTTCGAAGTTCACATAAACTGACATATATCGGTAGCTGAAATTGATAAAATGATATAATTTCATAGGTGAATCTCTCTTATCATTCTATTATGATTTTCTAGGCGTGGTACCGCCCACTTTCAAGGGAGGCATTTTTGAAAATTCGACTGGTTGTAACTTTTAAACAAATTATGGTAGAACGATGAAATTTGGCACAAATCATACTAGTACTGTTGGGAGTATACGTGATGAAATTGGATAAAATCCCCGTCCAACCACGGCTACTCTCGATATCGAAAATTTAGAAAATCACCTAAAAGAGTGGTTGTAAGTTTTAAACTGATTACGGTATAAATGTGAAATTCGGCACAAGGTATATTAGAGTTATAGGAAGTATACCTGTTGAAATTAAACGAAATCGCTTCCCAATCACGTCCACTTTCAATATGAAAAATTTCGAAAATCACATAAATTGACATAATTCGGTAAGGTAAATAACTAAAATAGTATAATTATAGTATAATTTGGTAGTTAAATTTTTAAATAACTCCCGCCCCCTTAAAGTGCCAAAAATTTTTTTTTTGCCAATAGTTACTAATCATACAACAAACATCATACAAAAGCGCCATCTGACCACGATGGAGAAGTTAAAAATTGCGAATAATGTTTGCAAAAATTTTTTTTTGCAAAAGTTAGAATCGTCGTTTGGTAGAAGATACCATCTTTTATATATATTTAAAAAATTAGCAAAATCGGTTTGACCAATCGTGAGAAAATCATTAAAAAGTAAGGAATTTCGAAAAGTGGTGACAGCTATAACTTTGAAAATAATTCGAATTTCGAAAAACTGGCCCAAACGTATTTTTTTCAATTTAAAAATTTGTCACAAATTGTGCGTAAGTATATTAGAAGTAAGAAATGTATTCAACTATAAGTAAGTTTTGAGGGCACACGAACAATGTACATATATGTTATACCGTAGCATAAATAAATATTAATTTTATAAACTAGCTAATAACTTTATTGAGTTCGTTTTTCCCAAATTATAATACATATAGAAAATATATACCTTATAGGTACTACTATTGTTTCCATACACTGGGTATTTAATGTTCGGCTTACCCGAACTTAGACTTCCTTACTTGTTCATTTTCGATTTTTGTGTGCCGTAGCCAAGGCGAATAAATTTACAGGTGACTTTTTCCCACCATATGACTTCTTCTTCTTCCTTGAAAATCCAATCGTAGCTGTCAAATTTCTTATGTTGTTGCTTTGTCTGACATTTTTAGGCACAAGGAGTGTGTGCGTGCGTGTAGATCTGAATTCGCTCGAACACACCTGTAATGAATTCGCCTTGGCCGTAGCTTTGCTTTCTTTTTTCAAATAAAATTAATTCAAGGCGAATTCATACATGGTGGCAGCACGGCGAATTGGGCAATATTCGCTTCAGTTCGCCGTACATAAAATGTCAAAGTGAAAGAGGATGCAAAATATCAACAATCACGTGTTTTCTTTTCAATTACAAACAATTGCTGTTAGAAAAGTAAATTTATTGCGTGTTTCGGCAATAAATGCTATTAAATATATACCATTTAATTAAACCGTGGTCATCGGGCACATTTCGTGAGTTTTATTATGTTTTGTGTAAATAATAACGTAAATAAACGTGTTTCCGATTTCCTTTTAATGACAATTGCTGTATGCGAAAACAAGAAGAACAAGCAATCAGCTGTTCACTTGCGGGCACCATGTAAATGAATTCGCCTTGAATTAATTGTTTCTTTTGAAAGAAAAAAAGAAAATTTAAAAAATTTGAACATTCGGAAGAACGAAGCACGGCCATAACTGCGGAGACATATATCAGTC
The DNA here is from genome assembly GCA_964058755.1 of Campiglossa producta. Taxonomy (NCBI): domain Eukaryota; kingdom Metazoa; phylum Arthropoda; class Insecta; order Diptera; family Tephritidae; genus Campiglossa; species Campiglossa producta. The sequence continues at coordinate 47,836,647 of CAXKVI010000002.1, forward strand.
ACTTGAATAGTCAAATGTCAGGTATGGCTGAATGAAATCTATTTCAGGCCGTATTGCTGTTAGAAAAGTAAATTTATTGCGTGTTTCGGCAATAAATGCTATTAAATATGTATATACCATTTACTTAAACCGTGGTCATCGGGCACATTTCGTGAGTTTTATTATGTTTTGTGTAAATAATAACGCAAATAAACGTGTTTCCGATTTCCTTTTAATGACAATTGCTGTATGCGAAAACAAGAAGAACAAGCAATCAGCTGTTCACTTGCGGGCACCATGTAAATGAATTCGCCTTGAATTAATTGTTTCTTTTGAAAGAAAAAAAGAAAATTTAAAAAATTTGAACATTCGGAAGAACGAAGCACGGCCATAACTGCGGAGACATATATCAGTCACTTGAATAGTCAAATGTCAGGTATGGCTGAATGAAATCTATTTCAGGCCGTATTGCAAGGCGAATTCATTTACATGGTGCCCGCTAGTGAACAGCTGATTGCTTGTTCTTCTTGTTTTCGCATACAGCAATTGTCATTAAAAAGAAATCGGAAACACGGTTATTTACGTTATTATTTACACAAAACATAATAAAACTCACGAAATGTGCGCGATAACCACGGTTTAAGTAAATGGTATATATTTAATAGCATTTATTGCCGAAACACGCAATAAATTTACTTTTCTAACAGCAATTGTTAGTAATTGAAAAGAAAACACGTGATCGTTGATATTTTGTATCCTCTTTCACTTTGACATTTTATGTACGGCGAACTGAAGCGAATATTGCCCAATTCGCCGTGCTACCACCATTTATGAATTCGCCTTGCGGTATTGCAAAGTTTCATTCAGGTTGCCAAGAGCGACATTACAATCCTGAATAAACAATTTGTATACGTGTATGGTTTTGCGTCTCTTTCTTACTAATTGAATACTACATAAGGCTCTCCTTATCTTTGTCCGGGCACTTTTCCTTCATTCGTGACATAGATGTCAGTCAGGCAGAAGTAAACAAAGCTGAACAACAACAACAACCACACGAAGCCTACAACAAAAAAAGAACCCTACAACAACAACAAGTAATCTATATAAATAAAATCAGACCCGATTTAAAGACTTTGTATTTATTTTCATTTAGTTTTTCTAATATAAAAACTATGTACATAGTATGGTACATTTGTGTAATATCATATGTGCAATGTGTAAAACTAATGCATCCAACTCTGCTAACACCCCATCCACCAATTGTATGGCTGCGGTTGCAACTGCTGTATTTACGGATTAAATCTGTAAAGATGCTGGTGACCATTTCAGTGCCATTTGATTTGGACGAATCCATAAGCGCATTTGGATGTTGATGCAGCCGAAGAATGGTGCCGTGCGTTTATAAGGCCATTTGCAGATGTGTCTTCAAAACTAATCAAGTCCTTGATTATCTCCAAGTCGTTGATTATTATAGAAATTTATATCTCATTTTCATTGAGCTTTGGAGCACAAAACACAAAAACTAATCACGAATTGATTTTTTACATTTAAAAAAATTAAATTAACGAAAAATGTCAGTAAATTTATTTATTTTTTTTCAAATGACATAAAAAGTCAAACTAAAAAGGAACAGAAAAAGATATTTTGTCATTGTGTGGGTGTTCCCAGCAAACAATCGGAGTCATATTTGATTCAGAAAGGAGTCTTAAATAGGAGCGTTTACGCTCTTTATGAGCTCATTTATGATTCCGAAATGAGCTGATTTCCCTTCCTGCGATGGTCGTCCGATATGAGCTAAATTTCATATATTGAATGAGCCTGAATAGGAGTCATTATGACTCTTATTTGCCTCAGAAAGGGCTCATATAGAGCCTAAATAGGAGTCAAATATGACTCCTTTATGGAGCTTTTCGGATGCATTTATGACTCTTAAAAAAGCCATATACCTACTGCAATTTTTGGGTTCCTAAATGGCGCCTTTTCGGCATTGAAAGGGGGACACTGGAATTGGGGAAGCATACATGATGAGCCTTTGAAACCGAATTGAAAGTGAGGGTATTAGGGAAAGAGCATTAGGGAAAGAGCGTCGTCGATTCTCTGTTTTTGCTCACCCGCTCACTAGCAAAAACCGAGTCAATAGCGTATTTTATTGAGTCGTTGCTTGCTAGTGAGCGACTGAACGTAAGAAATAACATCTATTGATTGGCCAGTGCGTTGCGACAGCGCAGCACATATTGTTCGAAAGGCCAAGCAAAAAGCGTAAAAATCTGTTTGAATTTGGTTTTCATATTTTCGGACAACTGTCCCACCATCTTCCGGGGCTCGCAGGAGATGTATGTGGGGAAATTCCTTTAAATATATATGGTACAATGAAAAAAGAGAAACACTTAAAGGAAGGTATACTTATCAGGGAATCCGCTAGAAGGGCGCCAACAGGACAGCAAGAAAAATTGCCAGGAACAGTCTGCACGCGATGTAATTGAATATTTATTTGAAATAAAAAAAATTTCACAGACAAAATATGAAAATTTGTTCCAAAATTGCTTTGTTAAATGAACAATTTCAGCATATGGCTCATAATTTCTTTAAATCGGAGTCATAAAGGACTCCTATAAGATCTTATTTCGGAGGCTCATATTTTTCTAATATTTAGGACTCATATCGGACTCCTAAATTATGAGCACTCCCAGAATGTTTGAGGGGTTGTCAAAAATGTTGTAAGTGTGTTGGAGTTTCCTACAGCATGCTTTAGCAGGGGTGTTAATTAATTAAAATTGCAATTTTGACATTTATTTGTGTGCTTTTTTTCTGCAGCTTCGTGTGCAGATCTTGAGACGCAGGGAAATTCGTGCTCAGTGAAATGACAAGTACGCGTCTATGACGATACGCCTCGTCTGCGGACTGCCTAAATGTTGTCGTCATGTATTCCGATTGCTAGATTAAATTACAGCTTTATCGTCCGGTTATAAAATAATAATTTATCCCACATTAACCTTATGTATACCAACGTAATTACGCACTACCTGACCGATATTTAACACTTTAGGGTATACATAAGTACATACAATAAAACCCGCTTAAGTACTAACCCGCTTAAGTAACCAAAATTCTGGGGCACTCTGCTTTTTGTAAGAAATGGGAAGAAAATTCCCCTCTTAAGTAACTTCCCGCTTATCCATTTCTCATATAATTTTCCCCTCTTACTACCTGGCACTTACATATTTTGGAGCTCAATCGATATTTGATTTGATTTACACAGACCTGTTAAATCTGGATTAAAATTTAAAATCAATTAAATTAAACTTCTGTATTAATTTAATTGATTAATTATGATAATCGAACATTTTTAGAATAATTAATCGATTAGGATTAAATTTTGTGTTCGATTAATGAGGATTTATTTCGTTTTTACATTTAATCCTAGGATTATTGAAATTAATCAAAATTTAAATTTGATTGAAATTATTGATTAATTGCGAATAACGAGAATTAATAACAAATTTTAAATATTTTAATATTAATTAAAATTAAAGGATTTTACAATTTTATATTTTTTTTATAAATTCATTCAAAAATTATATATTGATGCATGATATTGGCAACTTGTTTTTATTGTTTTTGTTCTTATTTACAAGAGCACACAAAAAAGACTTGTTGTTGGTTAATGCATATATTGCAAATTATAAAACATATTGACAACTTGTTATACCTTTCATGAACATGAAATGCTATTATAACTTTGGTCCGATGTTTGTAAGTATGAGAAGAAGAAGAGATAGACCCATCAATAAGTATACCGAAATGATCAGGATGACGAGATGAGTTGTTTTAGCCATATCCGTCTGTCCGTCTGTCTGTTTGAACGCAAACTAGTCCCTCAGTTTTTGATATATTTGGCTGAAATTTTGTATGCGGCCACCATTTTCCAATATAGGAATCATTTGTCGGAACCAGCAAGATCGGACCGATATTACATATAGCTCCCATACAATCGATTGTTCCGATAAACGGATTTTGGGCTATAACTCCTGTATTTAAACACGTAGGAACGTGAAATTTTGGACGTGTCGCTATTTTTGTATGCGAAGTATCGATGTTGAAAATCATCGAGCTGGGATAAATATTTCACATAGCTCCCATACAATCGATTATTCCGATAAACGGATTTTGGGCTATAACTCCTGTAATTAAACACGTAGGAACGTGAAATTTTGGACGTATTGCTATTTTTATATCTGAAATATCGATGTTGAAAATCATCGAGATGGGATAAATAGTTCACATAGCTCCCATACAATAGATTGTTCCAATAAACGGATTTTGGTAGATAACTCCTGTAGTTATATAGGTAGGAACGTGAAATTTCGTAACTATTGCTATTTTAGAATGTGGAATGTCGGTGTTAAAAATCAATGAGATTGGACCAATATAACACATCACCCCCATATAATCGATAGTTCCGATAATTTCGGTATGAGCTTAAGTTAAATTCACACAGGCTGTACTGGGATCAAATAGTGAAAATCGTGACGCTTATTCATGAAAGGTATTTAGCCTTCGGCACAGCCGAAGACAGCTTTCCTTACTTGTTTTCATTGTTTTTGTTATTATTTAGAAGAGCGCAAAAAACACTTGTGGTTTTTGTATTATTTATAGAACTTGTATTTTTTAGTTAATATGGCTGGGAAATAAGATTTATTTGAGGAAAGCGAAATTGACTTCTCTGCTGATGACGATATAGCCGATCCCACATTCAGCGTCCCAAATAAGGAGCGGCGTTTGGATTCCAACTGGTCTTCAAAAATAATTTTTAAGACTGAAAGTATGTTTATGTCAGCATTGCCAAAAAACAACAAACACTTGGAGTTAGTCATTGAGTTTCTTGTTGAAGTTTTTGTGTTATTGTTTTGTCGTTGGTTTTCCCATAGTGATATGTATGTTCATTCACATGCTATTTTGCAAATATATAAAAAGTAAATAAATATATTAACAGCTTTCATCAGATGATAAGGAGACAACTATTGCAAAATGCGTTGAGTGCGGACGTAATATTAGAGGCTACGCAGGGGTTTCTTCCAACTTTGTCACGCATTTAAAATTAAAACATGATGGCGCTTACAATAAATATAAAACTATGAAATTAGGTAATTGTAGTTCACTGCAAGAATGCGACAATGAAAAAATTTTACATTGGATGGTGGATGCTGCTATGCCTGTTTCTGGCCGCTGACAGACAGTCCTTCGTCTCCATATTTGAGGGTACTGAACTGAAAATAATGAGCAGTCAAACCGCGAAAAACAAGTTGGAAAATTCTTACCAAAACATGTTGGCAAAAATAAAAGATGAAATTTCTTCTGCTGAATATTTTTGTACAACTTCTGATATTTGGTCAGGGAATAAACGTAGTGTTTTTGGTTACACTTGCCATTGGCTGACCAAAGATTTTCAAAGACAATCAGCGGCATTGGCTCGTAGAAGGTTCAAGGGTGCTCATACGGCAGACAAAGTTGGGCAGATGATCGCGGAAGTTAACAATTTCTTTGACCTTGATAACAAAAACATTGACTATTACCGACAATGGGTCAAATTTTATTAAAGCTTTTAAAGACCATGGAGTTGACAATTTCCACCAGGAAGAAGACGACAGCGATGACGAACTGTCTTTGAACGAAAATGAGATTTTTTTGCCAAAACAGCATCGATGCTCTAGCCATACGCTGAATTTGCTTGCAACGGCCGATTTTTTGAAAATTTTGAAAGCAGATCTGGCTGTTTACGAAAAACACAAAATGGTAAAGTTAATTATTCGTTTGCGACTTGGAAACAAAATAACCAAAAAAATATTTTTCCAGATTTTTGAAAAATGTAATAGTCTTTGGAAGAAGTACAACTGGCCAAAGTCATCAGAAGTTATTGTCGCTTCTTTAGGATCAAACTTGGTTGTGCCCGTTGTGACAAGTGGAACTCTTTGTTTGATGCCGTTACAAAAATAATACATCATAAGGGTAGGCTTAATATTTTGTGCGAACAATTAAGCTTGCCACATTTGTCATTAAGTGATGTTCAATATTTAGAGTCATACAAGTTGCTGATGACTTCAATTGCACAGGCGTTAGACTTTCTTCAGGGGGAACAAAATGTGAAATTCGGGGTTCTTTTACCTGTACTCATGACATTAAGCAACAAATTGCAAAAGCTGAGTAAAAAGGAATTCCACCTAAGCTTAGTCGCTGCAAAAATTGATCTGGCCCTGTGAAGACGATTTGAAATTTTTTTTAGTTTATCCCCTGAAGCAAATATTGCAATCACAGCTGCTGTATTGGCTCCAGAAGTTAAAATGAAGTGGCTGCCTGTTCTGGAAAGATCCACAACTGGCATAAACAAGCTATTCAAAATAATTTGAAAAGTAATGATTTGAAACACAGTTCGAGCGTTTTCGATTTTGATGATGATGGTAAAATCTAGTACATGTTTTGAAATATTTTTTTGTATATATAATTACATAATTTTTTAGATGACGATAGAGCAAGGGAGACTAATTATATGGAAACAGACCAAATTGATATAGAACGCGTGGTTTCCGATCAATTTTACGCGTACATCAGTGATGTTTCTGACGGAGCAGATGTTTGGGAGAGATTTCCTTGTTAAAGCAAGCATCAGTATTTTTCAATACACCTCTAACCTCTTTAGCTTCGGTAGAAAGACTGTTCTCCTTTGCCGGAATAGTAAATACACCAGGGCGTGGATCTTTGAAGAGCAATTTCTTTGAAAAGTTGGTCTTACTCAAAGCCAATGTAAAATTTAAGAACTAATTGTTGTTATTATATTTAAAATTTGTTATTAATCCTCGTTAATCGCAATTAATCAAAAATTTCAATCAAATTGAAATTTTGATTAATTTCATTAATCCTAGGATTAAATGTGAAAATGAAATAAATCCTCATTAATCAAACACAAAATTTAATCCCAATCGATTAATTATTCTAAAAATGTTCGATAATCATAATTAATCAATTATTACAAAAACAACAAAAAAATTAATTTGATTATTAATGATTAAGATTAATAATCATTATTTAACAGGTCTGGATTTACACCACTAATTTATCGGGAATCGCTAGTTGTCAAAGTTAAAACAGAAAAATGCCTGGAAAAGGGCGAAAAATTACAAGTTCACATGTAACTACATCTCATTTTTCATATGTTCCCTTAAATACCCGAATGCAGGTACTTAAGCGAGTTCTTTTAAGTGCACAGGCTTAAATACCTTAAAACTCTGAACATTTTGCTGGGGTTTTACTGTATATTGTATAAAGTCTAAGCGTATATATGTATATGCACGTTTGCCGAGTATAATGTACAATATTAAAAGTAGGCAAGTAAGGTAGTCTAATTTTGGGTGTAACTAAACATTAGAGCATATCACCAAAAAAAAGTGGGCCGTACCTCCCCTCCCAAAAATTATATTTTTTTTTCTGGCAACCCTAGATGTCGCCCAATTGCATTTTTCTTCATATCTTCGGCATTTATTGTCGGATTTTAAAGTGTGATACCACAACGTTCCTTCCCTCATATGAAGTGTTTTTGAAAAACATTTAAAAAAAAGTTGTATTTTTTTTCTGGCAACAAATGCCAAAGATTTGAAGAAAAATGTAATTGGGCGACATCTAGAGTTGCCACAAAAAAAAAAATTTTTTAAATTTTTTTCAAAAACGTTTCGTATGAGGAGGGGTACGGCCGACTTTTTTTTTGCCGCAAGCCCGAGACGCTCTACTAAACATTATATGCTCAAACCTGTAGCCCCTCTCGGTAACTATATTCGACCGATCGTTTCCACTGAAATAAGTGGTCAATCGTGTGGCAGGCTCCAGTGAAAGCACATCTTAACGTCTTAGGGCCACTTGCATAAAAGCCGATTAAGCCTAATCGGTGATTAACTTGACAGCTAACCATACAAAATACGTCAATTAAACTCCGGTTAGCCGTTATCAGCATTTATGCAAGCGGCCCTTAATTTACTTACGTATGTATGCGTGTTGGTATTATGACCCTAAGCAATTACTTACACACATAATACTACATACAAAAATGTGCTGCAATTCAAATGCCGCATTCAGACATTTCAGCTAACCACTTTCCTAATTTACGCACACTCATACACCTCATACACTTACCTCCGTTTTACCTCAACTCAATTTGTACTCGACTGTTGGTTTCGGTGTTTTCGGCATTGTTGGACATGGTGTTGGAATAGTTTACATACATATCTGGGTTTGTACAACGCGGTATACAACTCATGTTACGGTGTTGTTGTGCGCATAATAAATGCAGGGGGCAACAACAAACTCGGCTCTGATACCCCAAAGGGTGTCTTTAAGAGATTAAAAATATGTCGTCCCCTTTTTGCGTTTTTATCGTAACCACCATTTTTTCGAAATTTACTTTTTGATGCAAATTTGTTCAGTCATGTCAAAAAATCGTATCCACCAATTCATAATTGAAAAAAATAAAAATAAAATTTAAAAAATGCTCTCCTGTAAAATTTGCTTTTTGGCGCTTACGATAAAAACGCAAAAAGGGGACGCTGTATTAACAACAAAAGCTTAAATATTCAGTGTTTAAGATATATATTGTTCTAGACAAGAAAATATAGATCCTTCCATACCTTTACTTTAAAATTAGTAACTATCCGTAGAAAGCGGCTTCAATAAAGGCAGGGCTCATCCCCATACTGAAATTTTGTCTTATAACTTGTTGGAGGCATTCGCCACAGTCGACTTCAATGGATTTACACAGCAGAAAGGGAGTATCTCTCCAAAATATAAAGGGTATTACATTAACTTTATTTTACAATCCAAAAAAGCAGTAAATAATATTTTACTGCTTTTCGATTTACAAAACAGAAAGGTAGTTCGCTGATCGATGGATTTACACAGCAGAAAGGGAGTATTTCTCCAAAATATAAAGGGTATTACATTAACTTTGTTTTACAATCCAAAAAAGCAGTAAATAATATTTTACTGCTTTTCGATTTACAAAACAGAAAGGTAGTTCGCTGATCCTTTAAGGCCCCAGGGATGATTTTCGCCCATAATTAGATGTAAATGATTCTTCATGAAGCCTTTTAATCTCAATATTCATTTATGTCTGTTTTGTAACAAAATTACTAGTTATTAAGTTCGAACACTAATTTTTATAAAATACTGCCTTTTTTCTAAGGACGACAGTACTCAACAATTTAATTTTATTTGACAATTTTCGTGAAGTTATGTTTTTTAGTTAAAATTAATTTGTAATAAAATTTGTTGTATAGGTTTAAGGGAGGTACCTTTAGTGAATTTACGTTTCCAACTATTTTCGGTACAGTCAATACCTTTCACGAGGGTAACTTATGCCCAAAGTTTCGGTGGGGTGCGATAAAGCCATGCGAGATAACGCCATATGGTCTTATTACTCAATTCAAAGAGGGATAAAGCCATATTCGCGCCAAAATTTCTGTATGGCTTTATTTCCAATTTCAAAGAGCGATAAGGCCATATGGCGTTATCTCGTATGGCTTTATCTCTCATTTGATTTTCCCTTTTACGGAATATTTTCTGCTCTATATGCAATCAAGAAGGTGTAAGCATTCTGTAAAAGGGAAAAATTATTAGTTTCTCCTTTTACGAAATGTGCACTATTAGTGATTTAAACCTTTCGTAAAAGCAAAAATTCCCTTCTATTATTTTATAATTTACAAAATTATGGTTTCTCCTTTTACGAAATGTGCACAATTAGTGATCTTAACCTTTCGTAAAAGGAAAAATTCCCTTCTATTATTTTATAATTTACAAAATTATGGTTTCTCCTTTTACGAAATGTGCGCTATTAGTGATTTTAACCTTTCGTAAAAGGAAAAATTCCCTTCTATTATTTTATAATTTACAAAATTATGGTTTCTCCTTTTACGAAATGTGCACTATTAATGATTTTAACCTTTCGTAAAAGGAAAAATCTTTGACAATTCAATTTACGTTGCTAACTGTTTGTTTTATTTTTATAAAAGATCACGGAATTAAAATGAATTAAACCCCACGAAAATGATTTTATCCCCAAGGTAAATCGGCACAAATTTCAATGAATGGGCATGTTTTTAGCACTTTTTCCATTCAGTTTGGAAATAGTGTCAAAGACTTATTTTCCATTTTCTTGTTGACACTAATTCCATTTCGAAAGTGCAATAGTGTCAATTGACACTATTTCCAATTTACCATTTTTACCATGGAAATAGTGTCAATTGACCAGTGACACTATTACCTGTCACCTTAAATGCACATTCACAATGACAAATAAATTCATATGAGAGATAAGGCCATATGGCTTTAACTCACAATTGACAAAAAAAATATGGCATTATCTCTCAATACGAAGCGTGATAATGACATATGGCTTTACCTCGCAATTGGATGGGAGATAGAGCCATATGGCGTTATCTCGCATGGCTTTTTCGCACCCCACCCAAAGTTTCATGAAAATATCTTGTTTTCTCGATCTGAAATTAAAATAGATTTTAAAATATGACACCAAAGAAATAAGTTAATATTTGTGACAAAACTCAAGTTTGACAATTTATTTTATTTTAGCTTAGACTCTTGCATCCTTGCAAAACACCCTTTGCATTGTATAATAACAAAATGACCACGGTGCATATTCTTACAGTGCGAACGACAACAGTATGCAATACAATAAATAGCGCATAAAATAACAATAACAGTAAATGCCACATCAAACGCGATCAAATGTCGCCTCAGTAGTGGAATTCAGTACGCTATATTAACAAGAGTTGTCATTGTTACGTTGACTTAACAACAATTTTATCGATTTCGCTATTCTAATGGCGGCGATATACCAACAGGTTATTATAACCTCTAACGAGATTTTTAGCCGAGCTTCTCTTTCCAACTTGTGGTGTATTGCTTTTGAGTTTTTCCTACAAGTTGGCGGGACCTACAGTTTTTTGCCGACTCCGAACGGCACTTGCAAAGCAAATGAATTTTTTGCTGAGAAGCTTCTCATGGCAGATATACACCCGGAGAGTTTGCCAAACTACTGCCGAGGGGCGACCCCGTTTAGAAAAATCGTTTTTCTAAATAATTTTTGATGTTACTTTTGCCGGGCATCGAACGGCCACGACTTGGTGTAGAAGGCCGAACACTTAACCGCTACACCACGGCGGCTATTCACTACAAGTTTATTTGACAACATTTGTTATCGAAATGTCAGCTGTTATTGTTAACGCGAAATAATTGTCGACCTCTAATTCGGTGTTGTTTGTTAAAACAACCTATAGGTACTTTTCTTATATATTTTAGCTGAGACACTTCTATGGTTTGCTATGTGTTATCTGAGACAATCTCCTTTGTTTCTATGCTTAGCTGAGAATCTGCTACGTTTTGCTATGTTTACCTAAGACAATCACCTATTGGTAGGTGTTAAGGAATATTGGTTCTATGCTTAGCTAAGAATCAGCTACTGTTTGCTATAATTCACCTGAGACAATCACCTATTGTGCTATAATTCACCTGAGACATTCGCATATTTTTAATTGTTAAGGAAGAGCTACTGAATCACCGAATCGATAGTGCAAACAACGAAATTGTTAAGCTAACAACCCGTTTCATAGTATTGTTTAAAGTTACTGAATTCCACTACAGTAGTGTACTGAGATCTCAAACGTTCGTTTTCAATTTGAGGCGAAATAACCGTTGATAGCGTTCTCAACCTAAAAGGCTCATTTTTAATATGGGATTTTCCCTGATTTTCAAATTGAGAACGGCAGAATTTTCAAACGTTTCTCAAACTGAGCGGAGTGGATCGAAATGGAATCCACATGCTCTCATTGAAATATTTAATCAGAGATGCCAATCATCCAAACAAATACCCATTTTAACAAAAAGCGTGTTCCATTTATGCAGTTAAATTTTACTTTATACTTTTTTTAATTAATATAGTTCAACAAATAATCCTGTTATATAAACAACATTTGAAAAAAAGTTGAGAATAGATGTTTTCTCAAACGTTTGAGTTTTTGGTGCTCGATGTTTTTTGGGAAGTAAATGTTTTCATATGTGTGTGTGTGCGCCAACAAAAGCAGCGTGCAGTTCGGTTTGTGAGGTTGGCGTGGTCGGACGCCTTCCTAGAAGACACTTTAACTTTTCGGTTAAAACAAGCGCAGCAAAACGACGAATGGGTAAAAGCAGTATCCAAGGTTTTAGAAAGTAGTACATACGAAGATTTTATATGAAAAATGGTGTATTATACAAAGATACTGCAAAAGAATTAGTAGTGATGCCACAGGGCATGGAAGACGAAATAATTCGTATGGCACATTGTCAAGGCCATTGGTCTACGAAGAAGACTCAGGATTATGTTGAAAAATCTTATTTCATACCACAGGTCGGTCCGAAAGTAACGAAAATTTTAAAAAACTGCGTTGGTGCATTATTGGCGAAGCGAAGATGGGTAAAAAAGAGGGTTTACTTTGCCCTATTGATAAGGAGGACAAGCCTCTTGCAACATACCACATTGATCACTTAGGTCCAATAGAACTCACTCATAAAAAGTACAACCACCTGCTAGTAGTTGTAGATGCTTTTAGCAAGTTCGTCTGGTTATATCCCACTAAGGGTACAGAAACCGCATCTGTCATAGAAAGATTAGAGAAACAATCTTCAATATTTAGCAACCCAAAGAGGATTATTACGGACAGGGGATCGGCTTTTACGTCCAAAAATTTTAGTGACTATTGCATCAAAGAGGGCATACAACATCTCCTGATTGCAACCGGCGTTCCGCGTGGAAACAGCCAGGTTGAGCGAATAAACCGTATTGTTAAACCATTACTCACTAAGTTGTGCCACAGTAATAAAGAAAACTGGTACAAACACGTTGATAGAGTACAGCGTTTGTTGAACAACTTCCCTCCAAGGAGTAGCAACGTTACCCCTTTTAGAGTTTTAACTGGGTTAAATATGCGCACTGCGACTGACGTCGAACTTCGAGAGTTATTGGAAGATTCTCTAATTAAAGAATTAGATGAAGAGCGAGAAAGTGTTAGGAAGAAAGCCATAGATAACATATCTAAGATTCAAGAGGAAAATAAAAGAACGTTGAACTCGAAGCGAAAAGCAGAAATAGAGTATAAAGTGGGGGATCTGGTAGCGATTAAAAGAACTCAGTACGGTCCAGGTCTTAAGTTTAAGGGGAATTTTTAGGCCCATATTCTGTAACGAAAAGACTTGCACATGGACGATACTCTGTTGAAAAAGTAGGAGATCATGAAGGACCTAATAATACATTTACAGTCGCCGAATACATGAAAGCCTGGAACCCATCGTTCGGGTCGAACGACAAGTCAGAACGGCCGAATGTGGGATTGACACGGGAACGGACAACAAGAAGTAGACAGACCTATTAGTGTGGGATTGACAACAAGTGAACGGACCACAAGAAATGGACAGATCTACTAACGACCTAATAGAAGCGGACAGACCTATTACTTGACGACAGATACATACACGACTTAACGAAAGCGTTACCTCTTTCTTACTTTAATCAAATAGTTTAGTTTTAAATCAACCACATATGTGAACACATCAACTTTCAAGGAATATTAATAAATATAGTTAATAAGTTCAAAAGAACTTTTAATGCGTTTTTATTTCGGAATCTACATACATATCTTTTTAAAATCAGTATAGTATCCACTGCAGCGAAATAGCAACAACTTTAAGCTCTTTGTAGCATCAACATAGCCCACAAAGCTTTTGCCAACCACTTCGACAACTATATCTTTGGCTTTTCCACATCACGAATTTTTACTACCATCGAAGTTGTTTTGTTGGTGTTGTTGTGGGCTGTCGTTTTGGTATATATGGTATTGTTGTTTGATATTTTCAAAATCTGTTCGGTGATATTATGGCGCCAGTTTTTGTGGCTCAACCCAAAACCAAAAAAGGAAAATAAACAAATAATTTGTGTGCAAAAATCTGCAATAATAACAAAAAAAAAAAAAAACGAATACAACAAAAGAAGCCGAACGCATTAAAAGTCAAAACAAATGTAACTTTGTCATCAGCAATAAAACACAATGGTTCTGCTAACCAACCCAAACCCTACAACATCAAGAGTTAAAATCATACCAACAATAGAGAAATTGGTATTGGTTTATGACTGTTGTTTGTTTTTGTAGTTACTGAGCAGTTTGAAATGTGGTGGTGGTGTGTCGAGTGACCAAAAGTGTCTCATAAATTAAAAGTGTTATTGCGTAAGTTCCTAAGTAGGATAGCTTGCATTGCAAATGTGTGTGTATTAGAACACCCACAAAAATTAAGATCTGTAAAAAAATCTGGCCATCTGTAGTAAAAAAATGCCATGGAAATTTGACCTAAAGGCTAAAAATGCACTAAAAAATGGAATATGTCTTTATTGGCTAATATCTCCTAAACTAGTAATTTTATGAGAAATAATGACATAACGACTTTTATTTAGATTGGAGTCAGCAGTAAATTGCCCACATAAATGTTGTACCTGGGAGTGTCCTTTCAAGTTTTTTAATAAGTCGAAGAGAATTTCTTAGTTTTCATTTTTTTGTAATGGTCAAATAAAATACTTTGCAAAATGATGGATTAGATAAGCCAATCATCGTTTGGTAGGATATTAACCACAGTTTAATAATAACATTAAATTTTAACTTTACTAACATTTTTGCAATGGTTGGTTCACATAAAACTGAGCAAAAACTGTTTTTAAATTTCTAAAAACATGTAATATGGGATAGTTCAGGGGTCAAAGTTCTAATTCTAAATTGGTAAGTCTTTAAAACTAAGTAAATGGGGAAAAATATATAAACAAATTGTTCTACACAGGTAAGAAAAACAATTTTTAAATATATATAGCTTATATAATATATGTACTCATTACTGTTAAAGTATGTATGTTATTTGACCATTTCAAAAAAATGAAAATTACTTGGACATATTGAAAGCCTTTGAAAAGACACTCGCACGTATAAGATTTATATTGGAAATTTACTTCTGACTTCAATATAAATAAAAGCAATTATGTCATTATTTCTGGTAATATTGCTGGTTTACGGGATATTAGCCAATAAAGACATATACAATTTTTTAGTGCATTTTTGGCTTTTAGGTAAAATTTGCATGGAATTGTTTCACTACATATGGCTAGACTTTTTTACACATCTTGTCTTTTACCCCCAAACTTTCAGAAAATGCATTTGGAGGGAATAGAATTAGAACTATTCATTCATTCATCCATTCATTCATTTGTATTCATTATTATCTTATGAAATTTAACAGAATTTAACATTAGTATATAGTGAACATACAATAAGATAATAGCAAATAGCGTTTAGTGTTGAAATGAGAACAGTTTTTTCTCAGTTTTACGTCAAGCAACCATTGCAAAATTGTTAGTAAAATTAAAATGTAATGTTATTATTAAACTGCGGGTCCCAAGCCCATTGCAATTACTGGCGTATGCCGATGATATTGATATCATTGGCCTTAACAACCGCGCCGTAAGTGCTGCCTTCTCTGGCAGCCAAGTCACCGTTGATAGTTACAAACGGTGAGTGACTTCGTCTATTTGGGAACCAGCATTAACACCGAAAATAATATCAGGCAATTGAGAAGTAAAGTCCTCTCTTGACAAACAAAGATCACGCTCTATAAGTCTCTCATCGTACCAGTCCTGTTATAAGGTTCGGAATCATGGACAATGTCAAGAGAAGATGAGATGGCCCTTGGAGTATTTGAGAGAAAAGTTCTCCGAAAGATTTATGGTCCTTGCCGTGATGCCAACGGCGAAGTCGAAGGAAATTTAACGACGAGCTGTACGAGCTTTACGCCAGGTCCTGGCAGAAATGGAAGTGCTTCGTCTCTCACTAGCAAGTACCGAAGCAACCGCCTATGTTGTTGAGACGTGGCTTGCAAGTGAAAAACTGAGCATAGCCAACGACATCTGTTAAATTAATGCTCTCACAAGCGCTCCAACAATATTATTGTTCGAGAGGTCTAGCAAAGAGCGTAATAATATGTGTGGATTTGGTTCTCATATTTTCGGACAATTGTCCTACTAGGTGCCTAATCCTGCTTTACGCATACCTGACCATAGTTCAGCGAATTAAAGCCCAAAGGCTCCGCTGGCTGGGTCATGTTTTGCGAATGGAAGAAGAAGCTCCAGCACAGAAGGTTTTCTATGACACCTGAATTCGGCAGCAGAGGAAGGGAGAGGCCGACTGAGATGGAAACAACAAGTGGAGGATGACTTGAACTCCCTTGGGGTTTCCAATGGGCGTCAGTTATTGCTAAAAAGGAATGACTGGTGCGCTTATTTTGCGAGGCTTATTTTTCAATGAAATCGAGCGGGAATTATGTTGGATATTTCATATTAGGGTGGTCCATAAAATCAAAAATCACCCCCGACTGGAAACACCTAAGGCGTGTCGCAGAAGGCAGTCTTATCTTTAACCCCCCTGCGACACACCTCAGGAGTATCCAATCGGAACCAAATTTTGTATGTAATATATTCGATGATAGTACTATCGATTTTGAGTATTAGATATAAAGAAACTCATTTTAATGTTTTGAGTCTCCATAGGGCAATCTTAACTTTGACCCCGGTGCCACACGCCTTAATCGTTCCCAATCGCGACCAAAATTTGTATGTGATATCTTTGGCTATATTACTGTCGATTTAGGGGTAGAGCTTTTGAAAATCTGATTATAATATTGTCTCCCTACAAATAACGAAAAAGAAAGGTCGAAAATATCGTTTTTTTTCAGTATAGTGAATAGGGTGGTTCAGACTCGTATGGGAAAAACTGAAGTTGAATGTAAGGCCAAGGGCATGGCCGCCCCTAATTATCTTCTGTTTGACAAAAGGAGTGTGGAGCCAAAATTTTAAGGTCATAGGTTACTTGGAAGGCGGCGCTCAATGCTGTAGAAAAAGGTAAATACGGGATTTTTTCTACAGTTTTTAAAAATATTATAATAAATACGCTGGCAACCATACGTACAGGATGACCGGATGGTAAACAGCTGGGTTTAGCATTCCAAAAATTGTAAGTTCGATTCTCTATTTTTTTTTCCTAATTTGAAATATTAAAAAGAAAATCTTCTTAATAATATGGGATTTCCCTTTGAAAACATTAATAAGATTTTCTCTACAATAATGTGAAGCACATCTTCTTAAAAAAAACTATATAGATATCTTATCATTTTTCTTCTATAGTATTAAGTAATTTGGCCCTGTGCAGGGCGATGACTCGATAACTAGTGCTTCGTGCTTTGCACTGTTGCATCATACAGGGTGATTCAAGTATTTGGTCTCGCCTCGTTACAGGGAGATTTATATGTTTGTTTAAATAAGGACGTTTACATTCGGTTGATCAGCCTCTACTCACGCATGACTAATATTATTATCATTTACAGTCTGATTGCATGCAGAGAAAGCTTTAACTCCGTTAATATTGATGGTACCTCTTTAAAATTTTTAATGATTGTCTAAGCATTTTAATATACAGTACCTGGGTGACCGAGCTTGCTCGGTGCTATCAATTTAGTGCTAACTTTACTTACCAACCTTGTGAAGATATGTTACACTGTCCTTTATATGTAAAGGACTTTTGCGGACAACCCTACTTTAAAATATTTTAGTTGGTATGTCAGCGAAAATACCTTTCATTTGATACCCATATTGGCATATCTAGCTCCATAAATAAAAAAATTAAATAGGTGGCAACCCTGTAAACCACCCCAAGTGGCAACCCCAAAGTGTATAGTCTTAGAATCAATCATACTATCTAGGTGCCCAATTTCATCCCATTCGGTCAAGCGGTTCTCGAGATAGTACCGCACCTACAAATATACAAATATACTCCGGTAAGGTGGCAACCCTAGGGGACAACTCTACTTGAAAATATTTTAGTTGATATGTCAGCGAAAATACCTTTCATTTGATACTCATATTGGCATATCTAGCTACATAAATAAACAAAATTTAAATAGGGGGCAACCCTGTAAACCGCCCCAAGTGACAACCCCAATACCTACCCCGCCTAAATCTATGCCCAAAAATATGCAAATTGGCACACTTAAAGCAAAAAATAAAATCGAAATAGTACAGACTGTTTCGGGATCGTTTCGGGATCATTTCGCTGTCATATCATACGATGCCATATCATATGATGTCATATTATATGATGCCATTTCGTATGATGTCTAGCTCCATAAATAAAAAAATTTAAATAGGTGGCAACCCTGTAAACCGCCCCAAGTGACAACCCCGAAGTGTATAGTCTTAGAATCAATCATACTATCTATATGCCAATTTTCATCCCAATCGGTCAAGCGGTTGTCGAGATAGTACCGGGCCTACAAATATACAAAATATACTCCAGTGAGGTGGCAACCCTAGGTGACAACCCTAATTGAAAATATTTTAGTTGGTATGTCAGCGAAAATACCTTTCATTTGATACCCATATTGGCATATCTACCTCCATATGTATATAATAAAAATTTAAATAGCTGGCAACCCTGTAAACTACCCCAAATGGCAACCCGAAAGTGTATAGCCTTAGAATCAATCATACTATCTATATGGCAAATTTCATCCCAATCCGTCAAGCGGTTCTCGAGATAGTACCGGACCTACAAATATACAAATATACAAGTTTAGGTCGTTTAAAGTTATTAGATATAGCATATACATATAGCTCTCTCTTTGGGCTTGGAGCCCAAAAAACACTCAAAATAGCTCTCTTTCTTTTTAGAATTATGGGAAACTGCTGTTAGGATAAGAATCCACGAAAAAAGAATTTCAAAAAAAAAAATTGATTACAACGGTAATTGAGGCGCGCATTCATATGTATCAAGTCAAAATCTCTGAAAACGCTTTTTAGAAAAATATGTCATATAGAGCATTTGTGAATTAAGTTAACGATAAGTATAAAGCCAGCATTCTGTTTATAGCCATTAACTCAGACAACTTTTCAGATTATGATTCCAGAAGATTTCAAAAGTCTCTTCTGTACTTTTACTTATAACAGTATTATCTTAAGGCTGGTTTTCATTATATCAAATGGGGTTATAATTTTCGGCTTTATCGAGATTTGGTTGCTTATTTCGATGAATACGATAGAATTTGACACAATTTGCCCTAATAAAAACCTAACTTTACATTTTAAAACTCGATAAGTGGACTAACTTGGAAAGTAATTGGTAATCGAAGAAATTGTTTAGGTGCTTATAGTTGGCGTCTTAGTTATATAGGCAGCTGTATTGTCTAGGTGGAACGAATGATTAGGATGTGATAATACTCACCTTATCTTAAAATTATAATAGAGATTTATGTTTTTTCCACACGATTGGGGATACATTTCAATAGAAAGTTATAAATTATAAATAAGTTCTTAAGTATTCTTTTTTTCGCAGTTGAATTTCTATATGCTCAAAAATTCATTGTACTTTTTTAATTTTATATACCTCAACGCAGTTATAAGTGCAACCATGACTTAGAAATCTTGTAGTTCAGAAAAATATTTTTACCTAATTTCTTTTACCCTAGTTCGGCCGACGATTTTTATAACTTATTTGGGCCAACGCAGTCACCCGGGTGCCTGTATTTAATAAAATGCAAAGTCAGATGCAAATGAACAACAGGTAAAAACAACTATGCGGAAATAGTGCAGTTGAGTATATTGTAACATTATCAGCATCTGGTAACCTTATCAGCTTATATATATTTGCATATATATATTCATATCTGTATAGCTTCTGATTTTTTAATTTTATATACCTCAACGCAGTTATAAGTGCAACCATGACTTAGAAATCTTGTAGTTCAGAAAAATATTTTTACCTAATTTCTTTTACCCTAGTTCGGCCGACGATTTTTATAACTTATTTGGGCCAACGCAGTCACCCGGGTGCCTGTATTTAATAAAATGCAAAGTCAGATGCAAATGAACAACAGGTAAAAACAACTATGCGGAAATAGTGCAGTTGAGTATATTGTAACATTATCAGCATCTGGTAACCTTATCAGCTTATATATATTTGCATATATATATTCATATCTGTATAGCTTCTGATTTGGTCACCCAGGTGACTACGTCGGTCAGAACAAGAAAAAAAAATTTCAACTTCTAATATTTGGCTATAAATAAATTCTTTAAACTTTGTTTTGTATTTTTTCTACTAGAAATTCATTATTCTTAGATGTCAGGTATAGTGTACACATATTGTAAACTCTTATGCATAGACGTCAAAATTCCAAAATGAGTTTAATACCTGTTCATCAGGGCTCCCTGAAAGAACTCCCACGAAATAAGTCCCACTTTTAAAAACGAAATAAGTCCCACCAAAAATTGCTATTTTGAAAGTGGGAGTTATTTCGTTTTTAAAAGTGGGACTTATTTCGTCAATTGGTGGGACTTATTTCGTTACGCGTTTTTATTTTAAGTGGGACTTATTTCGTTTTGAATTGGAATAAATTCGTTTTGTAAAGTGGGAGTTATTTCATATAAAATATTTTGAGCATCAATGGATGCAAAAGGTACAATATTCCCTGTTACAGAATATTTACAAAAAGATGTTATGATTTCATTATTGCAAAAAGTTATATATTGGACATTTCGTAAAAGGGACAACCATAATTTTTTGTCCTTATCTCTCATAGCTCTCCTTTTTTTGTTATAAACTACTTTATACTTACTATATTAAAAAAACTTTAAAGAATTGTGTACAAATATGTACCGAACTTAACTACTGGAAAAACAATATTAAAAAAAATTGTTGATGAATTACGTATGTATGTGTTTTATTATATTTTTAGTAGGAATTTGGAATTCGTGTTCCATGTTAATAATAAATTCTGGAACGCTATCAAAATTCGTAATATCCATTCCATTAAGAAGCCTTCTGAGAGCTTGCATACGATTTTTCTTTATTATTTCTCTGCTTTGATTATTCATTTTATTCGACGTGTGTTTTTTTTTCGAAGAGCCAAGTACTTCTTATTTGAAATCGCATTAAACAGTGAAAAAGTGGGACTTATTTCGTTTATGAAAGTGGGACTTATTTCGTTTATAAAAGTGGGACTTATTTCATTTAAGAAATATATTATTCAAGGGGGAGTTATTTCATTTTGAGTGGGAGTTATTTCATTTCAAGTAAATTTTTAAATCATTTCATTTTGGTGGGACTTATTTCGTTTTCAAAAGTGGGACTTATTTCGTGGGAGTTATTTCATTTTTTTCAGCAATTTTTGGTGGGACTTATTTCGTTTTTAAAAGTGGGACTTATTTCGTGGGATTTACTTCAGGGAGCCGTTCATCAGAGTTGTTTTTTTGGAAAAAGAGCATCATTTTGCGCCGAGTTGCATTCGATTTCGTATAAAAAATTAGTAGTAGGTTGCATAAAAAAGTAGTTCGCTAAAACTTAGAAATTTGATTTTTTTAACATAAATAACAGCGAATTATATAAAATTATTAGTATAGAATAACTCTTTCGAGTCTGCTCACTATTTTCTATTAAACAAATAACAAACAACTGCTAATAATTAGCTTCAAACCCCAAAATTTGGTATTTGTTTCCTTTAGGGGTCAACTCCTAATAAATTAGCTAGAATTATGGGAGATAGCTCAAAAGACGGGGTTTGGCCTCAGGATCACGAATCGGGAAGTTCTTTTTTAATATTTTGCTTCTCTGAAGAGATTCCGCCCCAATTTTGGTATCGGACCCGAGTCAATTTCGGTTTTTTGACCATAACTTTCCACATACACAAAAAATTAAAAAAGCGCTTCCGGATTCGTGATCCTCAGGCCAAACTCCGTCTTTTGAGCTATCTCCCATAATTCTAGCTAATTTATTAGCAGTTGACCCCTAAAGGAAACAAATACCAAATTTTGGGGTTTGAAGCGTTCTTTGTGCAGGTGTGCTGTTATATAGTTATAGCCTCGTTGCATTCATTTAAGTCAAACTGTTAAGATATGTATTTGATAGTAAATCTATCAAAAAACATCGTACATACATGTTTCCAAATACAAGAAGGTAACCAGGTTTTTCCAGTGTGACTTTCACAATTTCCGTATAAGTTTAAAGGTCCAACTTAAAACTGTTGGCATCTCCCATTAACTCTAGCCGCCAGTTTAATGTACAGAAAGCGTTTGTTATCTATCATAAAAAGTGTTGGTTAGTGCTAACGTGATAGTGAAAAAAACGTTTGTTTTCATTTTCTGTCTAATTTCTCATTTCGAAGATACTTACCTCAAATTTTTTCTTTAAAATAAATAAAATTTACTAGTTTTGCCCCTCCCAATCCAGGGTGTTATGCGAAACCGTCCCCATTGGACGTTTGCAGCCGGGAGGCAAATCGTGGCTGTATTTGAACGGAGCCTCTCTGACACCGGGTCGCCTCAGAGAGTAAGCATGGCCTTACCGCGGTACGGGGCTCTGCCGCGGCGGACGACACATTTTCCCCTACTCTTCCCTTGACCCTAAGCTGGCCTTGTCCGGCGATGGGTCGTACGAACAAGATGAACTCAAATAACCCAAATAAAAACGATAAACCTAAAAAACAAACAACGCCATATTTCACTCCTCAGCAAAGGAGAGCTATGGAGGAGCAGGCGAGAAAGCAACAACAATGCCGGAGGACAAAGATGATGAGGAGGCATAGCAAAGATGATGAGGAGGAGGAAACGGTGGAGCACCTCATCTGCAACTGTCCTGCTTTAAGCGGCGCGAGAACGCGCTTTTTGGGAATTCCGTTCCTAGATAGCCTAAGCCAGATCGCGGAACTGGACATAAAGGACTTGGTGGGCTTCATAAAGTCATCTAAGTGGTTCGAGGAGGAGTAACGGTGTCGGTTTAGGAGTGTCAGTCCCGGGATTCTGCTATGTGGAAAATCCCAACAACTCAGGGATTTTCCATATGGCTGGATCCCGGGGCTGACTTTCCTTGTGTTGGTGGTATCACAACGGGCCTTTCAAAACTGGCCTAAGTGTGCCTCTGCGGCAGCCACTTGAACCTACCTACTAGTTTTAAGTTTTTTATTTTATGCTTTTTTTTTCTTTGATATAAAGTATAATAAAAGTATAAACTGAAAGATTCGCTTAAAAGTTGCCCTACAAACTGGAGTGAAAAAGTTGTGCAACACACCAACACTTTTGTGCAAAAAAGAACCCTGTTTCATTGATATTCGGTCCTGCACAAAACCCTGTTTTGCCGAGTGCAACGAAAACAACAATAGCAACCCAGATTTTCCCGTTAGAATTTGCCAATTTTTGACAGCGATTTGTAAGCCAACAACAATTTTTTGACGTCGATTTGTGCTGTCAAAAGAAGAGTTTACACTTGTACTGATACACTATGATGTTAGGGAAAATAAGCTAACTGAGTTGATTAAAAATTGGTCATGCCTCAAATGTGAAATAGTCACCCGGGTGACTCGTCGGCCGAACTAGGTTTTAGAATAATGTATCAAAATCGAATACATAAATTGGAAATTAGGATTCAAAAATCTATGCGAAATTCGAGAAAATTCGGCAAATTCGTATCAAAATTCTTATCAGAGTTTTTAGAATATTTTGAAGTATGCGATTTTGTTGGCCGTTTGATTCTAGTATAAGGTGTTAATCTTAAGCTTTTAAAAAATGTCTCTGATTTTGAAATTTTTTTTTCTTAACGTTTTCTTACATACACCTTTATAAATTTAATTTGTTTTAGGGAAAAATTACTTGAGCTCGTCAGAAAAAAAAATTGCCAAATTCACGGAAACTTTTTACAATCTTAAGACTAACATCCCATTACGCTATGTAAAATCAAATGGGCAACAAAAGTGCATAGAAACGTAAATTAGTCGAAATTGCATAAACTGGGTGCCCTTACAGCTACTTCGTAGAGTTTATTATCTTCAAAGTACATATATTGTTAATTTATTAATATGAATGTACAAAACAGTTTAATAATGGTAGATGGTAGATGGATAGATGGTAGAGAAAAATTTGAAACATTCACCACGTCTCTTATTGGATTTTGTTCTCACATCCCGAAAATGCCGGGATTGTTGGAAAACAATCCCGGGATTTTCAAGCGCTTAAAAAGGGTCGGGATCCCATCCCTGCACACGAGATATAATAACATTGCATCAACCCTTATCTCAATCTTCATCCTACACTAAAATAAAATGTATCGATATCAGTTTAATACTGGTTAGGTTAAAATGTCATAATATAAACATGATAGTGAAAAGTAGAAAATATTACTTTTAGTTAATGAATGGTTATGGGGGATTCACCTATAAAATTATATCAGCTCCCAAGATATGTCAATATGTCAATTTATGTGTGCGGGCGTCGTTATCCGATTTTTCCCATTTTCAATACCTTGACCAGAAAGTAGCCTGTATACATAATTTAAAGCAAATATCTAAATTTTTACTCAAGTTATCGTGCCTTAATAAACTTTTTTTTCAACCTAAGAACTTGCATATACATATGTCTATCACGATTATTTTATGCCGTTTCGTAGTACCGTTATGTGGATACAATTATAATACCCTTGTACTAGTACTAGTACGCTGGGTATAAAAATAAAAGCTAACAAAAAACCATTGACCTTTGTGGATAACTTTTAGGTTTCCCTCTGTTTGAAAAAAAGCTCAAATGCTTTGTTTTGGGTTTAACTGTACATTTTTTATTGCTTTTTTTAGGGTAACATGCGTGTGTTGTTTAATGCCAAAGGTGCCTTAATAATTTTTAACAATGGCTCGTTTTGTTTTCATTCCGTATTATGTTCCTTTTGTTAGGTCAATTTTTAATTCGGTAGTTTTACTTTGTTGACACAAATTAAAAGTTTATTGTTTCTGTTGTTTAATGGGTTTTCATCTTTTAGAACGGTCGAGTTGTAGGTAAAAATTGAGAAGCACGATAGATTTTAATACTTCCGCCTTATTTAGATATGTCAACACTCCCTTTTTAAGTACTTTTCCTTTTGTATATATTTGAATAATGTGTTAAATACTGAGGTGGGTGTGTGTTATTGCTGACTGTTAGTAGATGAAAGTGTTGATTTAGTTAACTCCTATAATATAATTCTCTTTCTCTGTTAGTATTTTATCAACTTCTTTTAGAGTGCTGAGTCTTCTGGGTCATTATATGAAGTTACCCAGCAAACAAGCTTCAGAGCGCTCTTAAATCTGAGCTCTTATATGAGTGGCTCAGTGCCTCGAAATTTTTTATATGGAGTTATTATGCTATACTACTTACACAGAGCCAAAAATGCCTAATAAAATTAATAAGATTGTCTTCATGATCAGTTTTTGGGCAAAGGGGTAGTCGCAACGGTGGAAACGAAGAAAAAACTATAAGGAAATCTTTTTGGTTTTAAGAAGAAATTCTTATTAAAAAAACTATACATTTAGTACAAAGGTGTAGTTAGACGCTGGAAATTATTAGTATACGATGGCCGGATGGTTAGCAGCTGGGTTTAGCAATCGAAAAATTGTAAGTTCGATTCTCTCTCTTTTTTTCCTAATTAGAAATGTTAAAAAGAAATCTTCTCAATTATATTTATGAGATTTTCCCTTGAAACATTAACAACTATACACATATCAGTAATTAGACGCTAGCAATCAAAAGTGAGCCATGGCCTGATGGTTAACAGCTGGGTTTATCATTCCGAAAATTGTAAGTTAGATTCTCGGTGAGGGCGATATCATTTTATTTTTCATTTAAAATATTAAAAAGAAAATCTTCTTAATAACATTAAAAAGACTGTCTCTACAATAATAAGAAGCACATCTTCTTGAAGAAAATCTATAGAGATATCTTATGACTTTTGTTCTATTTTATTAGGCATTGTTGGCTCTGTGTAGAAATACTCCAAAGAGAGAGAAGAGAGAGAATAGATTTTTTAAATATTGTTTTTTTCGCATAATAAAGATTGTGAGGGTTAAGTATTTCTGGCCTTAGGCTGTTTAATTTTTAATTATCTATTAACTTTGTCACTAATTATTAGGAAATTACTAAATTGAGGGTTAGGCAAGGATGGCACCGAGCCACTCATATGAGCTTTTTTTTGCTAGGAACCCTAAGAAATCAATTCGTTTTCTGCAAGATTTCTCTTTGAAAACATTAATAAGTCAAATCTTCTTGTTAGGAACCCTAAGGTCATCTTATTAATACTTACAATTATGCGGAAACTAGTTTATAAGTCATATCTTCTTGTTTCAAATAAATTTATGAAAAAATAGGAAGGTCACTAGCTCTCTAAGAAAAACTTTAGTTTTTTGAACCACCGTAGTGTACGCACTTTCGTAATTTATACGTGGGCAAATTATTAAAATTTTGTAATTTTCATAGCCGTAATGGAATTTTTGCGGACAACCCTACTTGAAAATATTTTAGTTAAAATACCTTTCATTTGATACCCATATTGGCATATCTAACTCCATAAATAAATAAAAATTAAATAGGTGGCAACCCTGTAAACCACCCCAAGTGTATAGTCTTAGAATCGATCATACTATCTATGTGCCAAATTTCATGCCATTCGGTCAAGCGATTCTCGATATAGTACCGGACCTACAAATATACAAATATACTCCGGTAAGGTGGCAACCCTAGTTGACAACCCTACTTGAAAATATTTTAGTTGGTATGTCAGCGAAAATACCTTTCATTTGATACCCATATTGGCATATCTAGCTCCATAAATAGAAAAAATTAAATAGGTGGCAACACTGTAAACCACCGCAAGTGGCAACCCCAAAGTGTATAGTCTTAGAATCAATCATACTATCTATGTGCCAAATTGCATTCCATTCGGTCAAGCGGTTCTCGAGATAGTACCGGACCTACAAATATACAAATATACTCCGGTAAGGTGGCAACCCTAGGTGACAACCCTATTTGAACATATTTTAGTTGGTATGTCAGCGAAAATACCTTTATTTTGGTGCCCATATTGGCATATCTAGCTCCATAAATAAAAAAAAATTAAATAGGTGGCAACCCTGTAAACCACCCCAAGTGGCAACCCCAAAGTGTATAGTCTTAGAATCAATCATACTATCTATGTGCCAAATTGCATGCCATAGATCTTCCCCCTTCGTCACTCTAATAATTTTGCTAATTTTAATTTTACAGTAGAATTATCAAATTTCCTTCTAGTTAAGAAAAAAAAAACCTTGCCGCGGTACGAGGGCTTAATTCGATAGCCACAGGGCTACGCTACCCTTGTGATCATAGATCCGCACGGCTCTACATCACTAGAGCAGCCTAGCCTCTCTGGCGCGACGACAAAAATCTTCCCCCTCCCAATCCAGGGTGTTATGCGATACCGTGCCCATTGGACGTTTGCAGCAGGGAGGCTAATCGTGGCTGTAGTCGAACGGAGCCTCTGTGATACCGGGCCGCCTCAGAGAGTATCTATGATCTTTGATTTTACCGTATGGGGCTCTGCCGCAGCGGACGACACACTTTAAAAGTCGTGGCAAAAAATAAGTGAGTATACTCATATATGAGAATTTCTTATAAATGTCACTAGTGTCATTAACGGTTTTACTTGTTGTATTTATATCATGGTATAAAATATTAATAAGCAGCAGAAATCAGCTACTTAGCACAATAATTTCTAAAAATTTGTGATAAAAACACAGTTTTTTCATAAAAAACTGCAACTCCTTGCTTGTGTATGAAGAGCATCAGCAACACTTTAGCAACACGAGTTGCTTCCGTTTGAATGGAGTAATAAGAGCCAAATGTCAAATGCTTCTTCTTATGCTTTTCATGCATCAAAATTTGAAAGTTGGCAACTTTTGCCAAAGAGAATATATCAACAAGAGCCGTCACTCGTTATAAATGCAAGGAAAAAGATGGATGCCGTTTTCTTTCAGGGTTTCGGTAATTTTGTTTTCCTCAGTTTTGTTGATATATTCTCTTTGGTGAAACGCTGTTTGTCGTTCTCAACTCAAATGCATACGTTTAAGTCATCTGTTAATGCATCAGGGTGATTACGAAAATCAGCGCTGTAACTTAACCCTTAGAGGCAGTGCTGCTCAGGCCCTATACACTTGAAGATCTTTTGTTTTTGTTTTGCCCTGAAATATAGGCACAGATACAAATTTACCCCCTTATTCATTAAAATATAAAAGGTTTATTAAGCTCTTATTATTCAAAATTTGTATTAAAATGTCATTTTAAAAAGCTTTATAAACCAATTTATTCCACATGAGTTTTATGTTAAAACAACATGATCGATAGAGTTGAAAAAAATAACCTGAAAAACTGTTGGTTTTGCATGAAAAAATAAATGAAATAAATTGTCAAAAACATTAAAAAAAACATTTTTTTCGGATTGTGTAAACATTTTCGATCCTTCATTAAACTATAAAAAAATTTCTTCTTTCAGAATTTGGATACTGAAATCAAAACCTGTCTTTTGTAATCTTGCTTGATAATCTTCCATGAATACATACATATATGAAATATTATAGCATTTTGTAAAATAAAATATGTATCCACACAAACGTTTGAAACCGGCACCGGCTTTTGAAACGATTTCGTTCTTTTTGAGATCGAGATAATGGTTATGGTTTCGGTTTCGGTTTTGAAAAATTAATCGGTTACGGTTGCGGACTCGATTTCAGATTAAAGTAAAATTGTGAGGCTCAGTTTAGGAGATAAGGGTTACATGTACTTCCAAAAATTTTATTATTTTTATAACAAGTGGCATAATAATTAAAGTAAACTTTTGCTATTGAAAAGTCTCAAAAGTTTTTTTGACACGCACTTTGAAGGTGTTTACGCAGCACACATAACGTAGTCAACAAAATCAATTGTATTTGGTATTTTTATGAACCTTAAAAAGTTAATGAAATATTTTGAAATTATATCACAGTTACTTAACATATCTACAAGCACGTGTAATGAAAATACCTTAACAACACATTTATCCTGTCTCCGCAAACACTCCTTTGGATGCCTCGCGGAGCTAGAATCTGCAAATATAGATGATTTTCTGCGCTACATCAGACAAACGCGCTGGTTTAGCTTCATGGGTGTATGAACTCCGGCCCTAAACACATCGAACCTTGTGGGATCCGTCTGTCCGTCATCACCATATAGAGTTGCAACGTATACGTTGCACTTTGTATGGGGGTGACGGGCGGACGGATCCCTTCAAGGTTTTTATGTGTTTTTGAGGCCTCCTGCCTCGACCCGTCCCAGCGGAGAGGTCGTATGTCAGAAGGTTTCTTACAAAACTTTTTGGGGGATGCGACCTTTCTGCTGGGTCAGGTAGATCTACAGAAAGGGAATTTTTAGGGCTCCTTTCGTGGTATCACAACGGACCAAACTAAGGCCCACGTGAGCCTCCGCGTGGACTGCGGAGGCAGCCACTTTAACATAACATAACATAACATCCTGCGACGCACTACATTTTCATTATTCTTTGAATATGGCACATTTGTATAATGCCCAATCCAAAAAAAAAAAAAAAAACAACAAAAAACATGAATGTCGCTCCTAAAATTCAATTCGTAACAACTTTATATAAGTTAGTACACGCCCAACTTCCACAACGCTCTATTATCGTTTATTCGGTCACAGACAACGCAAAGCAATTAACATAAATGACACGCCTAAATCGTCTTATAAAATGTCAAACTTATTTATTTACTTTTACTTCTTCGTTCAAGTTTTATTTTCTCTTAAGGCGTTGCAAATGTGCGTGTACTATACAAATTTATTGCTTCTATATACGATCTTTTTTTCTCTTAAGTTTAATTGGTAATGCCCACCTGAAGCAGTGATTGAATATAACTTGTTTGTTTATTTGCTTTTTCGTGGTTGTTATTGTGACTTACCTAGCAATCGAAAGTCAAATAACGGTTAGTTTATTTAAGTGATGGTCATTTAAATAAGTGGATAAATTGTGGGTTTAGATATTGTTGTGACATAGATATTAACACAGATAAAAATATTTAATTGGATCAATTTTACATTTTATTTTATTTAAGTATCTTTTCTTCAGCCTCGATGGAACGCTTCCCCGGTAAAATGACCAAAATTGTTCTCTGCTTAGGACATGCTAAAATCAATGAGAACAGTTCAATCCATATAGAGAGATGTTAGCAGCCATTAATCGCATGCTCTCTTGCGACTCATCCCGAATTCATCTAATAGGGCTGATACATTAGCGCAAATTCCGAATTAACTCCGCTTTTGGGAGTTAACTTGAGCATAATCTTCATTATAAACTCCCAAAAATAGCAAGAACAACTGAGTGTACCACATTATCCCCAAAAACAAAATCCCCAAAACAAAATCCCCAAATCAAAATCTCCAAAATCAAAATCCGCAAACCCAAAATCCCCAAACTCAGAATCCCCTAATTCAAAATACCCAATCTCAAAATCCCCAACGCGAAATCCCCTATTTATGTGATCGCCGCGTTTGCAAACCTAATTGAATTTATTTCACACATAAAATGGGTATTGAACTTTTGAGTATGCAGGGAATGAGTTTGCTACTTTGCTATTGATTGTAATATGCAGCAGTAGGCAAGTCGCTAGAATCTTCGTGTACCACGCAAATGGCGTGAGTTCAATGCCTGATCTATGGTCAATATATTTTAAATTTTTATATAATGTGTTTTAAATTTTTATTTAATAAACTAGCTGACCCCGCAGACTTCGTTCTGCCCAAAATAAATTTTCGTTGAATTCATTTCCATAATTCACGATTATACCTATATTTTCTTTATTCGAAAAATTCATTTTGTGTGGTGTCACTTCCCCTTTTCCTATTACTCGTACATTTTTTGTGAAAATTTCATTTATATCTTATATCTCCATGCCAATTTCCAGGTATCTGCGACACAAATTTGTAGAGATATTCAGCCTTAAAGATTAATAAGTCCCTGACATGAACCCTTTCGAAAGAACTCAGCTTAAAAATTAATTAATTAATGCCAATAACTCGATTTCTTTCATGAGTATAATAGTATCGTATATTTCCTTACAAATTTTCAGGTTCCTACCTTGGACCCTTTTAGAGATACTTAGCATGAAAATTTATGTTTCATGGGAAATGCCACGGCCCCTTTTCCTAAAAAAATTAAAAGTTATAGGCAAAACTGATAACGTCATTCGAATGAGATCGCGAAGCCGGCTATGAGTATGCAATAATCCCGAAATGCCCAAAATTCACAAACGACATTCGTGTTCTGAGGTAGCGATGTATAGATTATGCAAAACCGTGAAATTTAGACGTCTCAGCTTTCTTAATTTTTTGGCAACAAACCAAAAGGTTTTTCATAAACCTTCTACAAGGAGGGTCAAAGAAAGCACTTTTTACAGAAAAGAAATAGGTTAAGCCGTTAAGGCAGGCATCGCAGAGATACGTAGGCCATCTCATTTTTATATATACTAGAGTTCGCCCAGTGGTTGAAATTCAACCACAAAACATTATTTTATATTCCTATCTTTTTGCTATTTCTTAAATTTTCTTTTGTTTTCCATATGTTTTCTTTTTTTGGCTTCTATACATTCCTATTCATTTTGCCTTTTCCTCCCTCTTTACACCATTCAGTAATATAGTTTCAAGTTGATAATTATTTATTCTTCTTAGGTCGCCTTCATACGTATTTCTTTCCTTTCCTTTCCATTGCTTTCATTTTCTTTTATTTCGTTTCCTCTCCTTTCATCTCAATTTATTTCTTTTTCTTTCCCTTACCTTTTCTTTCTTTTCCTTTTCTTCCCTCTCCGTTCTTTTCCTTTTCTTTCCTTTTCTCTTCTTTCATTTAATTTTATTTCCCTTCTTTCTTTCTTTTCTGTTCTTTTCTTTTATTTTCCTTCGTTTTTGTTTCTTTTATTTTCTTACCTCACCTTTCTCTCCATTTCCATTACATTCCTTTTTTCACTTTACTGTTTTTCTTTCCTTTCATTCGTTTCCTTTCATTTTATTCATTTTTTTTTTTCATTTTATTTTATTTCTTTTATTTTTTTTTCTTACCTTTATTTTCTTTCACTTTTTTCCTTAGATTTCTTTCCTGTCATTTCAATTCCTTACCATTTCTTCCCCTACCTTTCCTTTTCTTACTTTCCTTTTCTACCGTTTCCTTACTTTCTTTTTATTCCTTTACACCTTTGTTCTTTTTGACTCACCACATGCCCACTTGCCTTATTGCCTTCACCGCGAATCGAACTAAGAATTATTAACTGCTGAACGGAGATCTCTACCATGATGCTATCGTGCACTTGTGCTTGGTAGCGTCGAATTACACATTTGAAGAAGGCATACCTGAATCTATATATTTGTTTAATCCGAAGGCACACCATTAGGCCTTCCCGTGTATGAACCTGTAAAGAAAGGAATCCAAGAAGCAAACCAAACCCGTAACCAATTTTCCCAATGAGGAACAACACAATCACTTTTATTCTCACATTCAAACCAAAAAACTGGGTTGCCAGCTCTCCTTTATTATTACTTTTTAATATTATCGTTGCAACACGCAGGTTGCCAACTTGCAAAATTTAACAGGCCCCCCGAAAAACCTACGGTTTTTCAATCCGAGGAGATGTATACCCCAGAAGCTTAGACGTCCATAGGCAATACGCAGATCTTCTGCAGCGGTCTGCGGAGCACATTTGTTGATGTCTGAACTGTCACCGATCGCACTAGGTTATCTGCACTGGGGTGGAGCTCAACTATACGGCCTAAGGCCCATTGCGCGGGAGGAAAGTTCTCACTCTTTATGAGCACCAATTGTCCTACCTGCACACTGTCGATGCTTCTCCTCCATTTTGTCCTCTCTTGCAGTGATGTCAGGTACTCGTTATGCCATCTTTCCCAGAAGGTTTTCACCATGCGCTGCCTCTGTCTCCATAGAATTGTACCTTTACTTGAAGACTTCGACGGTATATCAAAAGGGAGCGGAAGTACCAAGGGCTCTCCCGTTATGAAGTGGCCAGGTGTTAGTGCCTGCAGGTTCTCTGGGTCGTCGGTTAAAGGCTGCAGCGGTCTAGAATTGAGTATTGCCTCGATTTGTGCAAGCAACGTTATTAACTGCTCAAAAGGCAGGACTCGCAGTCCGATGACTCGAATGAGGTGATGCTTCATCGATTTAACAGCAGTCTCATAAATACCTCCCTGATGCGGAGCTGCCAGCGTCATAAATTTCCACTACGTACCCTTTACTGACAAATGCTGGAACATGTCATCCCTGTACCAACTCTCCATAGCGCGCTTCATTTCGTTGGCTGCTCCCACAAACGCTGTTCCGTTATCACTATAGATCCGCTCACATCGTCCGCGACGAGCGATAAATCTTTCATAGCAAGCGATAAATGCCACCGTTGTTAGATCGCAAACCACAGTTCGCGGATTTTCCTATGGAAATTTAATCTCTTTTACCAATTTCACGCATTTGGGCCACTTTGGCTGCTTTTAACTACCCAATATTTTCCCATTTTTTGTAGAATACTACCCTCAAGTAGTATCAGGAATTTTTAGACTTCGTCCCATGGCAAAAACTTCAGCCAGACACCTCAAAACTCGGGAAATTTCACTAATTTTTACTGCGCTTTCACATGTTTAAGCGGGTTTGCTCAACTTTAGAATCAAGCATTTCCAGACATCATCGCATGGAAAAAACTTCAGCAGACAAATCAAAGTTCGGGAGCTTTTATTTTCATATAAATTTGTTTTCTCTTGTTTGTCCCACTTTTACTACTTTTCAATGATGGATCTTTGCACGTGTGTCGTAGGACACTACCCTTAAGTAGTTTCAGTAATTTTTAGACTTCGTCTAATGGCAAAAACTTCAGCGGGACACCTCAAAACTCGGCAAATTTCACTAATTTTTACTGCGCTTCCACACGTTTAAGCGGGTTTGACAAACTTTGGCCACTTTTAAATAGCAGATCTTCACATATGTGTCGTAAAATGCTATCTTTAAGTAGAATCAAGCATTTCCAGACATCATCCCATTGCAAAAACTTCAGCCAGACACCTCAAAGTTCGGGAACTTTTATTTTCCTATTAATTTGCTTTCTCTTGTTTGTCCCACTTCTACTGCCTTTAAATGACAGATCTTTTTACATGTTTCGTAGGACACTACCTTTAAGTAATTTCAATAATTTCTAGTCTTCGTCCCATGGCGAAAACTTCTGCCAGACACCTCAAAGCTCGGGATTTTCACTAATTTTTACAGAGATTTCACTTGTTTCAACAGGTTTCTCCAACTTTGACTGCGTTTAAACGGCGGATCTTTACACATGTGTCATATAATACTACTCTTAAACATAATCAGGTATTTTCAGACTTCATCCCATGAAAAAATTAACCCAGACATCCCAAAGCACGGGGACCTTTCATCATTTTTAATGTGCTTTCACATGTCAAATGGGCTTACCCAACTTTGGCTGCGTTTAAATGGCGGATCGTTACACATGTATCGCATAACACTACCATTAACTATTATCAGGCATTTTTAGACTTCGCCCCATGACAAAAACTTCCGCCCGACACCTCAAAACTGAGGAATTTGTGTAATTCTTACTGCACTTTCACATGTTTAAGCGAGTTTGTCCAACTTTGGCTGTTTTTAAAAAGCAGATCTTTACACATGTGTTGTAGAACACTATCTCTAAGTAGCATCAGGGATTTTTAGACTTCATCCCATGGAAAAAACTTTAGCCAGACACCTAAAAACTGAGGAATTTTTATAATTCTTACTGCACTTTCACATGTTTAAGCGAGTTTGTGCAACTTTGGCTGTTTTTGAAAGGCAGATCTTTACACATGCTTCGTAGAACACTATCTCTAAGTAGTATCAGGCATTTTTAGACTTCGTCCCGTGGAAAAATTTTGGTTTTGATCGACGGGTGAAATTTAAGTAAAGACTAACCGAAGGTCTAGGATGCGTCCGGGATCAGTTGCTGCAACAAATACCACATCTGAACACTTTGTATGGGCTGAACTGTTCTAATTTGCTTAATCATGTCTATGGAGAGATCAATTGTGAAAAAAAACCCGAGCTTTGAGGTGTTCCAAAAATGTAGTGTTCTATGGCACATGTGTAAATATTCGCCTTTTAAAAATAGTCAAAGTTGGACAAACCTGCTTAAACAGGCGCAAGCATAGTAAGAATTATGAAAACTACCCAGATTTAAGGTGTCTGATTAAAGTGTTTCTCATAAGGAGAAGTCTTAAAGGTGGTCTTCTATGACACATTGCAAATATTTGCCCTTTAAAAGCAGCCAAAGTTGGACCAACCCAATTAAACATGTGAAAGCGCAGCAAGAATTATGAAAATTTCTCAGCCTTGAGGTGTCTGGCTGAAGTTTTTTCCATGGGATGAAGTATAAAAATGCCTGATAGTGTTCTACGGCACATGTGTAAAGATCTACCTTTCAAAAACAGCCAAAGTTGGACAAGCTCGCTTAAACATGTCAAAGTGCAGTAAGAAATATACAAATTCCTCAGTTTTTAGGTGTCTGGCTGAAATTTTTTCCTTGGGATGAAGTCTAAAAATGCCTGGTACTACTTAGAGGTAGTGTTATACGACACATGTGTAAAGATCCGCGTTTAAACGCAGTCAAAGTTGGAGAAACCTGTTGAAACAAGTCAAATCTCTGTAAAGAATAGTGAAAATCCCGAGCTTTGAGGTGTCTGGCTGAAGTTTTCGCCATGGGACGAAGTCCAGAAATGGTTGAAATTACTTAAGGGTAGTGTCCTACGAAACATGTGAAAAGATCCGTCATTTAAAAGCAGTAGAAGTGGGACAAACAAGAGAAAGCAAATTAATAGGAAAATAAAAGTTCCCGAACTTTGAGGTGTCTGGCTGAAGTTTTTGCCATGGGATGATGCCTAGAAATGCTTGATTCTACTTAAGGATAGAATTTAACCACACATGTGTGAAGATCTGTTATTTAAAGGTGGCCAAAGTTTGTCAAACCCGCTTAAACGTGTGAAAGCGCAGTAAAAATTAGTGAAATTTCCCGAGTTTCGAGGTGTCTGGCTGAAGTTTTTGCCATGGGACGAAGGCTAAAAATTCCTGATACTACTTGAGGATAGTATTCTACAAAAAATGGCAAAATATTGGGTAGTTAAAAGCAGCCAAAGTGGCCCAAATGCGTGAAATTGGTAAAACAGAATAAATTTCCATAGGAAAATCAGCGAACTGTGGGTGTCTCGCTGGAGCCTTGTCACTAGTATGGGTCTAACAACACTTGATACTGTCGTGGGGTGGTAATCTACGTCAAATATGTGAAAATGATCCATAATAAAATAAGTGAAGTTAGGGTCATTTTTTGGCGACTTTGACCCCCGATTCCTAGGCCCTTGTCATAGGTACAGCTTTGAAATTTTCACATTATTTCTAGATTCGGGGAGGACTATCGATGGGCATTCGTTTCATCCATTATAAAATAAGTGACGCTTTTAGGCTCTGGGATCTTGGTCTACTATAAGTCACAATATTTCCAAAAAAATCGGGTTACAACTTCGCGTTACTTTTCAGTGGTGAAATGTAATAATATTCATATCATAAAATTAATTCATATGATAAAATTATCAAAGATTTGTCTCTCTCCTGAAAACTTTTTGGTTTTGAACATGCAGGGGTTTGCAGTGTGGCTGTCGATATGTGTCCTGTACTCATACTCATAGCACGCACCTGCAATGCGCAAATAAAGAACAGCAATAAAAAGAGTGGAAAGAAATGACAAGCTGAATTTTGCGAAAATTTGAATGGATGAATGCTTGTTATTACACCTGTCAGCGGTGTTTTAGTATATACGTATATAAGCGCATATGCATATACATATACCCTTGAATGTCTCTGTGTATAGATTTGGTTTTACTTGTCTGGGTGTTGCCAAGCACCTCAAGTTTCACATTATTTGTAATACACGAAGCGTGTTCCCTTTAGAAATAAAATATGATATTTAAGTATGTCTCAAGTGTAGAATCGTTTGAGGCTCAATCAGCTATCCATTCAGTTCAGCGTTTTTCATTCAATTATCCCACTGCGGCACCTGCATCTGTGCATTGTCTTAAATCTCACTTGAACCTTTTTATGTGCCGCTTTGCCATTTAATGGGAATGTTCGCTTCAAAATGGTATGGCCAGGCTTTCATTTCATTTTCGGACGTGTGTATTTTGTGCTGCATATATGCATTTGATGTGAATTCAGTTTAATAGTTATTTGTTTTTTAAAGATATACTAGCTGACCCGGCAGACGTTGTCCTGCCACAAATTTATTTCCCTGTCTGTTTCTCTAACCCGATGCCTATATCTATTTTAAACCATATCCCTATCTCCTTCATATAGGAGAAACCACGCCCCCTTTTTCCTTATCCCCAGTTTTTTTTGGAGGTGTCCGGGATTGATCTTATATAACTCCTCACAAAATTTCAGTGGTCTAACCTAAATACTTTTAGAGATATGGACTATGAAGTATTTTATTCGTATGGGAGGTGCCACGCCCCCTTTATCGTTAACCCGAGTTTTTTGGGAGGTATTAGGGATCGATCACATATAAACCCTCACCAAATTTCAGTGGTCTAACATAAATACTTGCAGAGATATGGGCTATGAAATGTTTCCTTCGTATGGGAGGTGCCACGCCCCCTTTTTCTTCAACTCCAGTTTTTTTGGAGATGATGGGATTAATCTTATTTAACTCCTCAAGAAATTTCAGTGGTCTAACCTAAACACTTCCCGAGATATGGACTATGAAGTATTTCATTCGTATGGGAGGTGCCACACCCCCTTTTTCGTTACCCTAGTTTTTTTTGGAGGTGGTAGGGCTCGACCTCATCTAACCTCTAACCACGTTTCAGTGGTCTAACATAAGTACTTTCAGAGATATGGACTATGAAGTATTTCATTCGTATGAGATGTGCCACGCCCCCTTTTTCGTTATCCCCAGTTTTTTTGGAGGTGGTAGGGATCGATCTCATATAACCCCTTACCAAATTTCAGTGGTCTAACATGAATACTTCCAGAGATATCGACTATGAAATATTTCATTTGTATGGGAGGTGCAACGCCCCCGTTTTTGTTATCCCCAGCTTTTTTGGAGGTGGTAGGGGTCGATCTCATGTAATCCCTTACCAAATTTCAGTGGTCTAACATGAATACTTCCAGAGATATCGACTATGAAGTATTTCATTCGTATGGGAGGTGCCACGCCCCCTTTTTGGTTAACCCCCAGTTTTATGGGTGAGAATGGTGTTGTTATCCTAAAGGTCTGTACCGATTTCCAGGTACCTACCTTAAACCCATTTAGAGATATTCACCTTGAAAAATGTTTGTATGGGAGGTGCCACGCCCCCCTAATATTTTGTTCTGATTTTATAACATGACCTGCGCGTGGTAATAACAAACAAACCCCCTAAAGGAAGTATATGATTTGGTTCAGCCGTTTTCGAGTTTTAGCGTAACGACTGAACACCATTTCATTTTTATATATATAGATTGTATGGGAGGTACCACGCCCCTTTTTCGATAACCCCAAGTTTTATGGGTGAGAATGGTGTTGTTATCCTATAGCTCTATACCAATTTTCATGTTCCTACCTTAAACACTTTTGAAGATATTCACCTTGAAAAATTCAGTTTGTATGGGAGGTGCCACGCCCCCTTATTGGATAACCCCCAGTTTTATAGGTGAGAGTGGTGCTGTTATCCTGTAGCTCTGTACCAATTTTAATGTTCCTAACTTAAACACTTTTGAAGATATTCAACTTCAAAAATTCAGTTTGTATGGGAGGTGCCACGCCCCCTTAATATTTTGTTCTGATTTTAAGACATGACCTGCGCGTGGTAATAACAAACAAATCCCCCAAAGGAAGTATTTCATTTGGTTCAGCCGTTTTCGAGTTTTAGCGTTACAATTATACACCATTTCATTTTTATATATATAGATTTCCTCTATAAACCTAGCCTTGTGCTGAAATGAAAAGGTTAACAAAAAACTCGAAATATGGTCTGACCAAATGATCACTTTTAATGCAAGAGACACATTGATTTACACAAAATTCGTCGTCAGACATCGTGAAATGTTCAGGAACACTGAGTACTGCAGACATTTTTGAAATTTTTCGGAATGATAAACCCAGCTGTTAACCATCAGCCATGGCTCACTTTTGATTGCTAGCATCTAATTACTGATATGTGTATAGTTGTTAATGTTTCAAGGGAAAATCTCATAAATATAATTGAGAAGATTTCTTTTTAACATTTCTAATTAGGAAAAAAAGAGAGAGAATCGAACTTACAATTTTTCGATTGCTAAACCCAGCTGCTAACCATCCGGCCATCGTATACTGATAATTTCCATCCGTCTAACTACACCTTTGTACTAAATGTATAGTTTTTTTAATAAGAATTTCTTCTTAAAACCAAAAAGATTTCCTTATAGTTTTTTCTTCGCTTCCACCGTTGCGACTACCCCTTTGCCCAAAAACTGATCATGAAGACAATCTTATTAATTTTATTAGGCATTTTTGGCTCTGTGTAGAAAAGCATTCGAAATATGTCCTCATTAAACCAAGCAGGTGCATTGGGTATTTTCATTGTATGCAAGTTATATGCAAAAATTAAATGGTACACAAAATAAGAAAATTTGCTTGTAGTTAAGACAACAATATACTACAATGGTTTTCTCCAGATTTGCAATGGATAAGTTGTGACGCTTATCCGTTAAAATTAGCTTGTATGCCGAAAAGGAACGCTCAACATCACAAGATGTGACCGGAGCAAATTTAAATTTGCTCCAAAAGTGGCCGGGAATATGTATCTCAGTTGCAAGCGTTTTTTCCCCTGAAAGTATTTTCGCCACTTTTACCATGTCCTCGAAAGCAGGGTTCATTTTCAACACCGCATCAATTTTGGTGGCTATTACTTGACCACATTGTCCAGGGGCAGCGTGAAGTCCTTGAAGTATTGATGATGTTAAGGCTATTGATTCAGTCAGAGGAACTCCTCCTGATTTTAGCTTGTTGATGCAATTTGGTAAACTACCAAAGTTGGCTTTTATGCAAGCCAAATCACCCAACAGAGAGTTGCTTTGCAATATGTTTTGAGCTGCAGCAATATAAGTGTTGTCATCCGCGTTTAAAAGCATAACCTAGGTACATGTAAATTTTTAATAAAAGAAATTATAACTTCAACTCCCTAACAAACCTCCTTAATTTTATTGAAGTTGTTGGCATAAAAAATAGCTGCTTCCAACCATGTACCCCATCGTGTTAGTACTGGTTCTGGTGGTAACGCAGTATTTGGCAGTATTTCCCTATACATTTCAATACGTAGCGGGCCTTTAAGAACACTTCTTTTACTGAAGAAATCAACTTGTTAACATTTGTAAAATGCTCCCGAACTTTTTCAGCGACGCGGTTTATGCCATGTGCAAAGCACGTTAAGTGAATAACGTTTGGATAAAAACATTTCAAATGTTCACCAGCCTTTAACATGTATGCGGCCGCATCTGTTACCAGCAACAACACTTCTCGTCATTGTCACCGTTTGACCATAAGATCCTTAGAGCGTTGTTAACGAATCTAGCGATAGTGCCAGCGTTAGTTTTTGGTAGCTGCTTGCAGGCCAACAAATGTGGAGTTGGTGGTTCTTCCTCTTCACATAACTTACCAACTATTAGATTTGCAACATAGCGTCCAGCTGTATCCGTTGTTTCATCAACAGAAATCCATACGTAGCTGTCAGCGATATCATCTCTAATTGTTTTTATGGCCGATCTGTAGCAGTCATCCAAATAATTTTTTGGAAGCGTAGACTTGTTTGATATGCTATGGTTAACATATTTCTGAAGAAAACCTCTCCATGTTTCATTGTCCAAGCTCCGCCATGGCATTCTAATTGCTATCATCGCTTGACACATGAAGACATGCATGGATGAAGGGGGTATGTCACATTCTCACTCAATTTCTGTTTTAGGCATTGGTGAATAGTTTTTATGCATATCTATATTTCTGTCTTATCAGAACTTGTCTATCGTGAAAATTGTAGAAGATAATTCATGGATAAAGGGGGTATGTACACAACTTTTCAATATGAATTGTGGAAGAAGGGGGTATGTTCCGTTTTTTCATATAAAATACTAAACATAACTTATGCTTTTTTTTGCATATTATGCAACGTCTTTTATGGCTTTGCATAATTTTTTTGTCAGTTTTCCATAAAGATTTGAAAAAACCTCAAATGTTTAAGCAAAACTTTAAAGTCAATTTTCTCGTTTCACTCAATATGCGACATGTCGGATCTTAGAAACCAGCGCGACGCCTATCTGTCAGCTACTCTTAATTTCCTAGTGTTTCTTGCTGTTGTTGTATATTTATGTACAGAGTGTTGCCAGTGCAAATTTTTTAAAACTGCTCAAATCTTCTTAATTTTTGGGAGTTTATAATGAAGATTATGCTCAAGTTAACTCCCAAAAGCGCAGTTAATTCGGAATTTGCGCTAATGTATCAGCCGTATTATACTACAAACTAATTGGAAATTCAGTACTAAGATAATGCGGGTGATAGATTTTCGAAGTACCACTAATAGAATCTTAACAGCTAATGAATTCATCTCTAGTACTTTTCAGCATGAGGTAGAACAAAATTATATTTGCCTATGTGTTCGAGTTTTAGCTTTAAAAGAAACGTATTAGACAATATTGTGTATAGTACATCTGTAAGTATACTTAACGGTGTATAAATAGGATGTAAACATATGGGTACACATAACAAAAATAAATTTATTGATAACTTTAAAATACCCATACCATCTGCTTATTATTCTCTTCGCATGTTTTATATTTATTAAAAAGCAATCAAACATGCCAGACTTCGAGGCCAAAAAGCTCATAGTCTGTGTAGAGCACCTGAATCGTTGAAAATATATTGCATACCTACACAAAAAGAATGTTTAAATATATGTAAAACCTCTCCTATACATGTGCATTTATTTTGTTTTCATTGAGTAATCGCAAGCTCATGCTCAACTGAGCAAGTACTACATAGTTAGTATGTTAAAGCAAAGGATACATAATCGTGTTGCGCAAAGCTGCTCTAAATTTCAATTAAATAGCGATTTATGGTATGGCAACGCCTGGCAGGCGGAATTGCAAAAAAAAGTGAGATAAAGCAATATATTAGAAAGGTATTACAAAAATGTATATACACATTCACACAAAGGAGGATATAGAATCTGCAGATCTACTAAATAATTCATAAAATGTTCATACAGTCACTTTAGCAGACGTGCACGACTAGCTGACGGCAAATGTTGTGCTGCTGATCTCTGTTAAGTAAGAAGAAAAACGAGTAACAAACGTGCCAGCAAACAGTTAAAGTAGCCATGTAATGCTCGTATGTAAGTAAGTATATGTATGTATGTGAAGTATCCATACATGCATGGTATATATTTGCATGAAAATATGGGAGTGATGATATACTTTTACTTAGTACCTATGAAAGGATACTCAAAAACTTTGTATAGTTACATATGTATATATTTATATACATATAATACATATTTCTTCATGGTAAAGAACTCATACACAAAAAAATGTCTGCAGTTGATGCTTGTCATGGTCCCTTGATGATTAACCCTGCTTTCATAACGTTATTTTTAACCCTTTAATTCATAACGTTACGTCTGATAGGCGAATAATTGAAGACATGCATGGATGAAGGGGGTATGTCGCATTTTGAGTGAAACGAGAAAATCGGCTTTAAAGTTTTGCTTGAACATTTGAGGTTTTTTCGAATCTTTATGGAAAACTGACAAAAAAATTATGCAAATCCATAAAAGACGTTGCATAATATGCAATAAAAAGCATAAGTTTATACTTAGTGTTTTATATGAAAAAATCGGAACATACCCCCTTCTTCCACAATTCATATTGAAGAGTTGTGTACATACCCCCTTCATCCATGAATTATCTTCTGCAATTTTCACGATAGGCAGATTCTGATAAGACAGAAATATAGATCTGCATAAACACTATTCACCAATGCCAAAAACAGAAATTGAGTGAGAATGCGACATACCCCCTTCATCCATGCATGCCTTCAATTGTATGAAAGAAAACACTCAACACCCTTGCCAAAAAAAATATAAAAATTCAAGTAAAATTTTTATCCAGTTCTAACTTGCACATTCTTAGAGTAAACTTGAATTGGCTACAAAGCTGCATACTCAAATTTGTCTGAAAATTCTGCCAAAAAAGTTGAAAATTTATGTGCACGTCAGAGTTTTTTTTATTGGCATACATATTTCAAAAAATTCTGATGAAAAAAAATTCTGAAAAAATTCTTATTCCGAAAAAGTCTATTTGGTTCATAGGACAGAAAAAGGTTCGTTTTTTACCACAGTGTAATCACTCAAATTGGCTGCGTTAAAAACTACCACTCTTGAAATTGAAGAGAACACTGCTCACTCAGTACAGAAAAATTTCTTAGTAAAATGAACAACCCAAATT
This sequence comes from Campiglossa producta, assembly GCA_964058755.1. Lineage (NCBI taxonomy): Eukaryota > Metazoa > Arthropoda > Insecta > Diptera > Tephritidae > Campiglossa > Campiglossa producta. The sequence continues at coordinate 47,880,200 of CAXKVI010000002.1, forward strand.
GATGGAAATCTGCACGCACTTTTCAAAACTTGAATTTTGAAATTTTTGAAGTTAGCAGCTTTTCATGTCTGGGGACATTTGACAAAACAACTTCTTTCGAGATGAAACAATTTCCCAAGATTTTTGTCCTACGCGTACTTCTGTCTAATCGCCATGTTTCTGCCACCGTTAGTTCAAAAGTTATACCGTCATCAAAGCAGTTTATTTCTAATTTTTTACAAAAACCTTTGATAAAACCACTTATTTTGAACAAGTTGAAAAATTTAAAGGGGAATTCGTATGTATTCGATAAAAGAACTTGTATCCATTTAGTGTCCAAGTAATTCACATTACCTACATTTGACGAAAAAACTTCTTGCGATTGAAGTTCTTTTGTCAAATGCATTTTTGTCACCAGGTTTAGAGTTACCAGGTTTTATTATCAAATGCAGAAATTTGTCACTTTTTCAGTAGTATGAAAAAGTCGTTTTGATTGAAAAGTGGACTTATCACCTTTTACCAGGAACCACGAAAATTTAATTAATTTGATTTTATTATCTAGTTACTTAAAATGCAAAGAGTCTGCTCTCACTAATTATTTGTCTCAATTTCGTATACATAGTTAGTATGTGTGCTTGCTTAAAATTCCCAAATTTCAAAGTTGACAAAGTTATCAAACGAAATCGATTAATGAAATTGCCTACGAATCAACTTAAAGTTAAAATATATAAATATTTGGTTGCGTCATAATATGTAACACTAGTCAAGTCAATAACATCAAACACATACGTATGTACATATGATGTTTTAACGGTTTATATAAATCTTCGATTCGCCTATGGCATTTTAATAAACTGTATCAAATAACCAATTGATAGCTCAATTATGTAGTGTTAACCCCATTTTGAAACGTATCTCAATAACCAAAAATATTTTAATGCATGCACATTAGACTGGGCAAACAAAATTTGGTTTTTTTTTTTTAAATTATATTCATTTTCTTTTGAAGAAAGGTGAAAAAAATTGCTGTAATTTTTTCAGATTTTTAAATTAAAGTCTAGAGGTCTATCCCGCTAGTTTAGATTTTACAGACTTAACCTCCAATTTGGTATAAAAACGACAAATTGTATTGAAAAACACCATTCACGTGAACATATTTTTGTAGGAAATTGAATTCCCTACAAAAGCTGCCTAGACTGAAATTTTCTCAGACTAGCCGTTTTCTAATATTCTAGCCTCAAACATTGGCACGTTTTTTTGGATTTCCCAATTTTGGTTTGAAAATCTGTGAAATATGAAAAAATCAACATCGAATAAAGCTAAATAGATATTCGTGAGGAAATTGGTTGCTGAATCCTAATTCGATATCAGAATTCAACAACGGGCCCGAGGTTCGGCCCTAACTTTGCAAAAAAGTCCAATATTATTTTGTAAAGTGAGGTGAAAGGTGGTGAGGTAAAGTCTGTAAAATTTAAAGTAGCGATGATAGACCTCTAGAATTTAATTTAAAACACTGAAAAAATTACAGTATTTTTTCGCCTTTCTTAAAAAGAAAAAAATATAATTTTTGAAAAAGCCAAATTTTGTATTTTTGGCCCAGTCATAGGCGAAAAATCAAATAAGGTTTACAGATGTAGGTACCCCCTACATTTTTAGCTATCGCCAAAACAAATATTCTGGTAGAGTTTCAACCTAATATTCCAACGACAAGCCATTTAGTTGGAGTTGGAGTGTAATGGAGTGTGGTTGCTAAGTGACCTTGCTCAATCCCGACTCTTGCGTCCTCGTTCGTGCACTCCGGGCAACGGGAGCTACCTAGGCTCGCGGCAGAAAGAGAGGGAGCCCCGGTGGGGCCACTCTGACATACTTGGTTTAAGGGCTCACCGAGGTTTTTTTGCGCAGCGTCTGTTCACCATGAGGTGCGGCTGCAAGCGGGCGTCTGTCTTGAAGCAAGCGGCTCGCTATATAAATGTGTAAATATTTTCCAAAAACCCCGAAACGGGTTGTGCGCTGGGTTTGGGACCCGCCACGTAAAAAATTTAGTCCAATGAAAAATAAATTAAAGCCTCGGATGAGAACCCCCTTTAATGTTGACGACCCGGCAAAACGAATAAGGCATAATGATTTGGATATTAGGGCATGTACCGGGAATGTCCGGACCCTTTCAAGGGACGGTACCGCTGCCCGACTGGTTGATGTCCTCGTTAACGCAAAGGCTGACATCACCGCCCTGCAGGAAATGCGATGGACGGGACAAGGAAAGACGACCATCGGACCTTGTGACGTATACTACAGTGGCCAGACACGCGGCAAAGCGCGTGGTGTAGGATTCGTGGTGGGAAAGAGACTTCGCCGCCAAGTACTAGCGTTCACCCCCGTGGACGAGCGTCTCGCTGCGATCCGCATCAAAGCGAAATTTTTCAACATAACATTTATCTGCGCCTATGCGCCGACTGAGGAGACGGACGACGCAGAGAAGGACTCCTTCTACGATAAACTTGAACAGACTTATGATCGCTGCCCCCAACATGATATCAAAATCGTGCTCGGCGACTTTAATGCGAAGGTGGGCAAGGAAGGAGTCTTTGGTCCAACAGTTGGAAAATTTAGTCTCCATGATATAACATCCCCCAACGGCACTAGGTTGATTGATTTCGCTGCTGCTCGCAATATGGTCATCAGTAGTACCAGGTTCCAGCATAAACGAATACACCAAAGAACAAGAAACCAGATTGATCATGTCATGATCGACGGCAGACATAGCTCCACCGTTCTGGACGTGCGTACCCTTCGTGGTCCCAATATCGACTCGGACCATTATCTTGTTGCAGCCAAGATACGCACACGCCTCTGTGTAGCAAAGAAAGTGCGCACAGTAACGGAAGGAAAGTTTGACGTCGAGAAGCTGCGCACGACACAGACAGCTGACAATTTCTCCACTCGACTCTCACACCTGCTATCGGAGAGCAATCCTCGACCTAACGATGCAACCGAGTAATGGAAGCATATCTCTCACTCATTACGTACCGCCGCTGAGGCCACTATAGGGTTCCAGCGAGCCCGCAAAAACAACTGGTACGATGAGGAATGCAGCACTGCCTCGGACAAAAAGGACGCTGCCTACAGGGAGACGTTGCGAACGGGCGCAACCCGCAGTGTATGGCAACGCTATCGTGAGGCAAAGAAGGAAGAGAGACGCCTTTTCAGAAAAAAGAAACGTGAGGCCGAAAGGCGTGAGTGTGAGGAGCTTGAGATGCTGGCTGACAGGAATGATGTCCGAAAATTCTATGAAAAGATCCGGCGGATGACGGAAGGTTTTAAGACCGGGGCAAGTTCCTGTAAGGACAATAATGGCGACCTGGTAACCGACGTACAGAGTGTACTTAAATTATGGAGGGAGCACTTCTCCTCACTGCTAAATTGCGAGGGAGACGTCGAACCCGATACCCCAATCCCTGACGATGGAAAAGTCGTCCCACCACCTGACTATGATGAAGTGAGGATAGCTATATCCCGGCTGAAAAACAACAAAGCGCCTGGAAAAGACGGACTACCCGCCGAGCTGTTCAAACACGGAGGCGAAGAGCTGGTAAAAAGCATGCATCAGCTCTTATGCAGAATATGGTCAGACGAGTGCATGCCTCCAGATTGGAATTTAAGTGTGCTCTGCCCAATCCACAAGAAAGGCGATCCCGCTAACCGCACCAACTACCGCGGAATCAGCCTTCTTAATATCGCGTATAAGGTTCTTTCTAGCGTATTGTGTGAAAGACTGAAGCCCATCGTAGACAAGCTGGTTGGACCTTATCAGTGTGGCTTTAGACCTGGTAAGTCTACCATCGACCAGATTTTCACGATACGCCAAATCCTGGAGAAGACCCATGATAAAAGAATCGACACACACCATCTCTTTGTCGATTTCAAAGCCGCTTTTGACAGCGCAAAAAGGAGTTGCCTGTATGCCGCCATGTCTGAATTTGACTTCCCTGCAAAGCTTATACGGCTTTGCCAAATGACGTTGAGCAATACTAACAGCTCCGTCAGAGTCGGGAAGGACCTCTCTGAGCCATTTGAAACCAAACGAGGCTTCAGACAGGGCGACTCCCTTTCGTGCGATTTCTTTAACCTGATGCTGGAGAAGATAATTCGAGCAGCAGAGCTAAACCGCAATGGTACAATCTTTTACAAGAGCGTGCAATTGCTGGCGTATGCCGATGATATTGATATCATTGGCCTTAATAACCGCGCCGTAAGCGCTGCCTTCTCTGGACTGGATAAAGAAGCGAAAAAAGTGGGTCTTGCGGTCAACGAGGACAAGACGAAGTATTTGCTGTCATCAAAGAAAGAATCGGCGCACCTGCGCCTTGGCAGCCACGTCACTGTTGATAGTTACAAATTTGAAACTGTGAGGGACTTCGTCTATTTGGGAACCAGCATTAACACCGAAAATAATATCAGTCTAGAAATCCAACGGAGAATCACTCTTGCGAACAAGTGCTACTTTGGACTGAGTAGGCAATTGAGAAGTAAAGTCCTCTCTCGAAGAACAAAGATCGCGCTCTATAAGTCTCTCATCATACCTGTCCTGATGTATGGCTCAGATTCATGGACAATGTCAAGAGAAGATGAGATGGCCCTTGGAGTATTTGAGAGAAAAGTTCTCCGGAAGATTTATGGTCCTTCCCGTGATGCCGACGGCGAGTATCGAAGGAGATTTAACGATGAGCTGTACGAGCTTTACGCAGATCTGACCATAGTCCAGCGAATTAAAGCCCAAAGGCTCCGCTGGCTGGGTCACGTCATGCGAATGGACAAAGAAGCTCCAGCCCAGAAGGTTTTCCAATCGTCACCCGAATTCGGCAGCAGAGGAAGGGGGAGGCCTCGACTGAGATGGAAACAACAGGTGGAGGATGACTTGAACTCCCTTGGGGTTTCCAATTGGCGTCAGTTATCGCTAAAAAGGAATGACTGGCGTGCTTTGATAGGCGACGGCCAAAATCGCTTAGGCGGTTAAGCGCCAATAAATGATGATGAAGCCATTTAGACTGCCTTGTTTCAGGAAAATTGGACGACATGGCTTTCCATAAGTGATATTAATGAAATATTTCAAACAGGTATAACTTTGGGTACTTCTATGAGAAGTTTTTCTGTATTATCATTATAAGTTTTGTTAATATAGATCTTATTGATGATATTTATACCTTTCATGAACATGAAATGGTATTATAACTTTGGTCCGATGTTTGTAAATATGAGAAGAAGAAGAGATAGACCCATCAATAAGTATACCGAAATGATCAGGATGACGAGATGAGTTGATTTAGCCATGTCCGTCTGTCCGTCTGTCCGTCTGTCTGTCTGTCTGCCTGTCTGTCTGTCTGTTTGAACGCAAACTAGTCCCTCAGTTTTTGAGATATTTGGCTGAAATTTGGTATGCGGCCACAATTTTCCAATATAGGAATCATTTGTCGGAACCAGCAAGATCGGACCAATATAACATATAGCCCCCATACAACCGATTATTCCGATAAACGGATTTTGGGCTATAACTCCTGTAATTAAACACGTAGGAACGTGAAATTTTGTAAATATTGCTCTTTTTATATGTGAAATATCGATGTTGAAATTCATAGAGATGGGATAAATATTTCACATAGCTCCCATACAATCGATTATTCCGATAAACGGATTTTGGGCTATAGCTCCTGTAATTAAACACGTAGGAACGTGAAATTTTGGACGTATTTTTTTTTTTAAATGTGAAATATCGATGTTGAAAATCATCGAGATTGGATAAATATTTCACATAGCCCCCATACAATCGATTGTTCCGATAAACGGATTTTGGTAGATAACTCCTGTAATTATATAGGTAGGAACGTGAAATTTTGGAAGTATCGCTATTTTTATATGCGAAATATCGATGTTGAAAATCATTGCGATGGCATAAATATTTCACATAGCTCCCATACAATCGATTATTCCGATAAGCGGATTTTGGGCTATAACTCCTGTAATTAAACACGTAGGAACGTGAAATTTTGTAAGTGTTGCTATTTTTATATGTGAAATATCGATGTTGAAACTCATACAGATGGGATAAATATTTCACATAGCTCCCATACAATCGATTATTCCGATAAACGGATTTTGGGCTATAACTCCTGTAATTAAACACGTAGGAACGTGAAATTTTGGACGTATTGCTATTTTTATATGTGAAATATCGATGTTGAAAATCATCGAGATTGGATAAATATTTCACATAGCCCCCATACAATCGATTGTTCCGATAAACGGATTTTGGTATATAACTCCTGTAATTATATAGGTAGGAACGTGAAATTTTGGAAGTATCGCTATTTTTATATGCAAAAAATCGATGTTGAAAATCATTGAGATGGCATAAATATTTCACATAGCTCCCATACAATCGATTATTCCGATAAGCGGATTTTGGGCTATAAGTCCTGTAATTAAACACATAGGAACGCGAAATTTTGGAAGCATAGCTATTTTTATATGTAAAATATCGATGTTGAAAATCATTGAAATGGGATAAATATTTCACATAGCCCCCATACAATCGATTGTTCCGATAAACGGATTTTGGTAGATAACTTCTGTAATTATATCGGTAGGAACGTGAAATTTCGTAAATAATGCTATTTTAGAATGTGGAATGTCGATGCTAAAAATGAATGAGATTGGACCAATATAACACATCGTCCCCATATAATCGATAGCTCCGATAATTTCGGTATGAGCTAAAGTTAAATTCATACAGGCTGTACTGGGGATCAAACCGTGAAAATCGTGACGCTTATTCATGAAAGGTATTTAGCCTTCGGCACAGCCGAAGACAGCTTTCCTTACTTGTTTTTGTATCTGTTCTACATATTCAAAACATCTACAACAAAGAAACACACTTAACAAATTATTATTATTTTTTGACTTTTTCATAAAATCGCGAAGCTTAGGGTTCATTGAGCTCCCTTTTCTCATCCATCAAAAAATCTGGAAAAGTTACAGAGGTACAGTCGAACCTCTTTATAGTGAACTTCTATACAATGAAGCTCTCCGTATAATGAATTTATTTCGAGCACACAGCTTTTCGTTCTACTTTCAGTGTATTTTCGTCTCCATATAATGAATTTATAATTTCTATATAATGAAGTTTTCTATATAATGAACAAATTTTACAGCTAGAAAGTCAAATATCATACGTTTTTGTCTCCATATAGTGAACTTTTTAAATATTTTTTGTTTTCCGTTCAGTTATACTAACTAATTAATGTTTTAAATTCTCAACCTTAAATGTAAGTTTTTGTTTAAAGTTTAAAATCAAGTGGTGTAACTTAAATTAAGCTTACTAATTATTTCAAGTAAACTTAAGAAAAAAGTCTTTGCTTCTATATAATGAAGTTTCTATATAGTGAAGTGATTTTCCGGTCCCCTGAGAATTCACTATAAAGAAGTTCGACTGTATATTGAACCCCATTTTAAAAAAATGGAGGGGTGCCCGGCGTGAATTTTTGAAGTAATTTTTTTTTTGGGTCACCCTAATGTATAGCTAAACATCATTTTGTATTCCTAAGCCAATGTTGGATTCTTATCTCTTGATAAATCCAATTTCATTCCACACAAACATATACAAACGATAGCGAAATTCACGCGCTGTGTCGACAAGAATTGATTCAAGAAGCATATGAAAATCTTTTAAAATCCTTGTCAGCAAAACGAAACAAGCTTCTTATTAAAAGCAATTATTTGCAGTGCAAATGGCAAATGACAGCTTAACGATAATGAAATGGAATGAGATACAATCTAACCGAAGTAAATGTAATGTTGTCTATCAATTTGACATTAGCGTAATTGCAAATGTCACATTTGACATTAAAAGTAAATCAACAACTTTATAATGTGGCACACATACATACATACGTATGTACATAGGAATAAGCTTTATTTTGTAACTCCATCATATTAGGCTATAATCATCAGATCTGCAAAAAGTACCAATTCTATAACGTAAATATATTCTTCGAAGGTCCACAGATCTCCATCTCCCTCTACTATTACTCTTACTTTTACACTTACTCATAGGAAAAGCCTTTTACTCTCTCTCTTACTCTTAATCTTACCCTTACTCTTGCCCTTACTCTTAATCTTACCTTTCCCTTTCATTTAGGATGAACCTTTTACTCTAACTCTTACTCTTAATCTTACCCTCACTCCTACTCTTATTTTTACTCTCACTCTTATCTAACTCTTAATCATAATATTACCCTTACTCTTACTCTTTCTCTTACTCTTAGTCTTACTCTTACTTTTACTCTTACTCTTACTCTCACACTGACACTTACTCTCCCTCTCACTCTTATTTTAATTTTTACCCTTACTATTACAATTACACTTACTCTCACTATTTATCTTACTCTTACTCTCATTCTTACACTTATACTTACACTTATACCTACACTTACTCTTACTCTCACTATCGCTAATACTCTTACTCTTACACTTACTTTGACTCTTGGTATTATTCCTAATTTTACTCTTACACTTACCGTTACTCGCTCAATAAAATTAAATACAGCAAGTACATTAAATTTTTTCTTTCTGACTACCAAACAACACAATTTTCCCATGCAAATAAAGCACGCCCTAATGTTGGTGTATACGAAAAACCTCGAACGCACGAATTCAATACATATTTTCTACGGATGTATGTAAGAGTGATTTAAAAGGAAATTTAATTGACAGGATGTGCTTTACTTTGTGAATTCAGTTAATGATGTTCTCATTGATAGAAGTTATCAGAGCAAGTAAGGTATTAGTAATGTTATACATACATACATACGCTTTGGCACCAAAATTACTTAGTGTCATTTGACTTCAATCATCTGCACAAATCAAGAGTGGTGACATAAAGTTCTATTAACCCAACAATTTCTTATATAAAAAAAATTGAATATCAAAACCAAATAATTTTTTGAGGTATAAGTGATATCTCCAAGGTGAAGCGCGGAAAAAGAGAGGGAAAGCTAAAGAATAAGACATTTAGGAAGCCCACATCTGTGCGGGGTGACAGGTAACAAGGTCAATGAAAATAGTGTCAATTGACATTATTTCGCATTATAAATGGAAATAGTGTCAATTGACGAGATCGCTTCCCAACCACGCCTACTTTCGATATGGAAAATTTCGAAAATCACATAATTTGACATAATTCGGTAAGGTAAATATCTAAAATAGTAAAAACTTTAGGTAAATCCTCCTAGGGCCTATATCATTGTTATCACGTTCGGAAAATTACCGCTGGATATTTAATGTTCGCTTCACCCGAACTTAGACTTCCTTACTTGTTAAGTATAAAACTGTCTTTAAGTTCAAAATAAGTAAATACTTCCTTATGCTGAAGACATTTTTTTCAGTGATATCAAGGCAATGTTTAACTTAATTTAAGAGCATAAACGTTCTGCCCGCGTAATTTTCAAGGAATTTTATGCAATACTAGCTTATGCCCGCGACTTCGTATGCGTATAATTTCTGTTTATTTGCAGCTTATCAGAACTTAAGGGTCGTGTTGTCATGTAAGCTTTAGGCCCGCTTGCATAAAAGCCGATAACGACTAATTGGAGTTTAATTGACGTATTTTGTATGGTTAGCTGTCAAGTTTATCACCGATTAGGCGTTATCGGCTTTTATGCAAGCGGCCCTTAGAGTTTGTCTGCTCGATAAACTCAAATTTCGGTCACAAAAAATGTTTTCATCGGACTGATAAAGCTTAAAGTTTAATAAAAAACGACCCTAAAGCCATTTATTTTTCCAATATAAAGAACATAAATTATAGAATTTCTTTGTACATAATATTTGAAGTTCTACCCAAGTTACAAATTATAAACAAATTTTCCGAGCAAGTTACTCGCGAGCAACCTTAATAGCCATATTAAGCGCTTTGGTATTAAGAAGGTTCACATTTTATGAGATATCTCCGGGGTAGCTTAGGTATTGAAATTAATCAAATGGTTTATGGCAGCATTCATAAACACCTTTTGTTTGATACCCATAATGTACTAACACATTTTTTTGTGGAAAAATTCGTCGATACCTCCGAAACCGGTCGAGTTATCGAAATTTCAAGATATCTCTCAAACCATTTCAGATATTTCAATGAATCACATCGCATATTATAGCACTCATTGACACCTTTCGATTGACCCCCATATTGTACTAAGACATTTTTGGACACCCCTGGTCCACATATTGGGCGATAACCCCAAAACCTGTTGATATATCGCAAAAAATAATATGTTAAATTTTAAGTTGAGCGTCTAGCAAACATACAGACAGACATAGTCCACATATTGGGCGATAACTCCAAAACCGGTTGGGATATCGAAAAAAGTAATATCTTAAATTTTAAGTTGAGCGTCGAGCAGTCCAACGAAAAAAGTTTCATTCAATTCCATTCATTACTTTCAGAGTGATACGGCCACAAACATACGGACAGACAGACACACAAAAATTTTTAAAATCGTTGATTTGGATTCTACTCGCTTAATAATGCTTCCCCGAATCAATTTTTTGTTGATATCTGCCATGTATAGACATCGAGCTGTTACAATTTCATTATATGTAGAGATTAAGTATAAAACTATCCTGTGGGGAGGAAGCGTGAGTAGGAGTGGTGTAATTCCATAAACAGAACAAAGGTTTAATTATACGCTGTCAAGCGTAAGTATACGATAGCTTCATGGTAGACATCTGAGTTTACCATTCGAAAAGTTGTGAGTTCGATTCTCGATATAAGAACTGTCTAAAAATAGTTTTTTTTGTTTAAGATTACTTAACTTACATTTAAGTACAAGTACTTTAAATAGAAAAAGAAAAAATGACAACGTGACTGAGCACAAAATGTCAAAAACAAGCAAAAACAATTACTACGCCATACTAGACGAAGATCTAGAAGAGTGTAATGAAGCATTTGCAAAATATCAACAATATACATATGCATATCAACAAATTAAACAACGATTGTGAAGAAGGAGAAACTCCTAATACTCAAAGCAACAACACCAAACCATCAACTAGTACAGCAGCAGCCGAAGCTGCACCTGTACAAAAAAACAACAACGAGACGAAAACAATTACAAATGTCAAAAGTAAAAACAATAACAAAAGCACTCCACCTATTAAAACATTTGATATAGAATCAAAACAAATAATAGAATTGATTAAAGATGGACTTAAAATAACACAGTTTAAAATTAAAGAATATAACCAAAATAAACTAGCGATTTACCTAACAAACATTGAAGACTATAAAAGAGTTCGCGGATACCTTGAAAAAGCCAAGGCAAAGCATTATTCTTACACACCCAAATGCCTAAAGACCAAAACGTATCTATTATCTATTATATATAAATGCGCAAACATAACAGCTTTCTCCCTTTTTTGCAATAACCACAATTCTAAGGTATATAAAATTTGGTATGTATCGATATGTCTCGCCGAGCAGGGTGTGCGACAACAAACCAAAAATTAAAAAAATTAATTAAATTATGAAATGCTAAACACGCATTCACATTATAGAGCCGCTGTTATGTGTGAATGTACGTAGGTATGACCACTTGCATTGTTGTGTTTGCATTCATTGCAATTGTGTGTGTAGTCATGAAAACTTGCATTGATTGCTGTTGCTGAGTTGTTTTGTTTACTATAATAAGCACGAGCCCGCCAACTTCATGGCGCTTACACAAAGTGTTTACAAGAACAAAATCTGTGGGTAGGTAGTCAGAGAAGCAAAAATAAAAAAATAAAATAAAATAAAATAAAATAAATAAAAATAAAATAATAAAAGATAAAATAAAATAAGATAAAGTAAAATAAAATAAAATAAGATAAAATAAAATAAAATAAAGTAACATAAAATAAAATAAAATAAAATAAAATAAGATAAAATAAAATAAAATAAAATAAGATAAAATAAAATAAAATAAAATAAAATAAAATAAAATAAAATAAAATAACATAAAATAAAATAAAATAAAATAAAATAAAATAAAATAAAATAAAATAAAACAAAATAAAATAAAATAAAATAAAATAAAATAAAATAAAATAAAATAAAATAAAATAAAATAAAATAAAATAAAATAAAATAAAATAAAATAAAATAAAATAAAATAAAATAAAATAAAATAAAATAAAATAAAATAAAATAAAATAAAATAAAATAAAATAAAATAAAATAAAATAAAATAAAATAAAATAAAATAAAATAAAATAAAATAAAATAAAATAAAATAAAATAAAATAAAATAAAATAAAATAAAATAAAATAAAATAAAATAAAATAAAATAAAATAAAATAAAATACAATAAAATAAAATAAAATAAAATAAAATAAAATAAGATAAAATAAAATAAAATAAAATAAAATAAATAAAAATTAAATAATAAAATATAAAATAAAATAAGATAAAGTAAAATAAAATAAAATAAGATAAAATAAAATAAAATAAAGTAACATAAAATAAAATAAAATAAAATAAAATAAAATAAGATAAAATAAAATAAAATAAAATAAGATAAAATAAAATAAATTAAAATAAAATAAAATAAAATAACATAAAATAAAATAAAATAAAATAAAATAAAATAAAATAAAATAAAATAAAATAAAATAAAATAAAATAAAATAAAATAAAATAAAATAAAATAAAATAAAATAAAATAAAATAAAATAAAATAAAATAAAATAAAATAAAATAAAATAAAATAAAATAAAATAAAATAAAATAAAATAAAATAAAATAAAATAAAATACAATAAAATAAAATAAAATAAAATAAAATAAAATAAAATAAGATAAAATAAAATAAAATAAAAATTTGTTTTTTGAGAAAAATTTACCCCATAAAATAAAATAAAATAAAATAACATAAAATAAAGTAAAACAAGTAAGGAAAGCTGTCTTCGGCTGTGCTGAAGGCTAAATACCTTTCATGAATAAGCGTCACGATTTTCACTGTTTGATCCCCAGTACAGCCTGTGTGAATTTAACTTTAGCTCATACCGAAATTATCGGAGCTATCGATTATATGGGGACGATGTGTTATATTGGTCCAATCTCACTGATTTTTAACATCGACATTCCACATTCTAAAATAGCAACATTTACGAAATTTCAAGTTCCTACCGATATAATTACAGGAGTTATCTACCAAAATCCGTTTATCGGAACAATCGATTGTATGGGAGCTATGTGAAATATTTATGCCATCTCAATGATTTTCAACATCGATATTTCGCATATAAAAATACCGATACTTCCAAAATTTCACGCTCCTACCTATATAATTACAGGAGTTAACTACCAAAATCCGTTTATCGGAATAATCGATTGTATGGGAGCTATGTGAAATATTTATCCCATCTCTATGAGTTTCAACATCGATATTTCACATATAAAAATAGCAATACTTACAAAATTTCACGTTCCTACGTGTTTAATTACAGGAGTTATAGCCCAAAATCCGCTTATCGGAATAATCGATTGTATGGGAGCTATGTGAAATATTTATCCCATCTCTATGATTTTCAACATCGATATTTCGCATATAAAAATAGCGATACTTACAAAATTTCACGCTCCTACCTATATAATTACAGGAGTTAACTACCAAAATCCGTTTATCGGAATAATCGATTGTATGGGAGCTATGTGAAATATTTATCCCATTTCAATGATTTTCAACATAGATATTTTACATATAAAAATAGCGATGCTTCCAAAATTTCGCGTTCCTATGTGTTTAATTACAGGACTTATAGCCCAAAATCCGCTTATCGGAATAATCGATTGTATGGGAGCTATGTGAAATATTTATGCCATCTCAATGATTTTCAACATCGATATTTCGCACATAAAAATAGCGATACTTCCAAAATTTCACGCTCCTACCTATATAATTACAGGAGTTAACTACCAAAATCCGTTTATCGGAATAATCGATTGTATGGGAGCTATGTGAAATATTTATCCCATCTCTATGATTTTCAACATCGATATTTCGCATATAAAAATAGCGATACTTCCAAAATTTCACGCTCCTACCTATATAATTACAGGAGTTAACTACCAAAATCCGTTTATCGGAATAATCGATTGTATGGGAGCTATGTGAAATATTTATCCCATCTCTATGAGTTTCAACACCGATATTTCACATATAAAAATAGCAATACTTACAAAATTTCACGTTCCTACGTGTTTAATTACAGGAGTTATAGCCCAAAATCCGTTTATCGGAATAATCGATTATATGGGAGCTATGTGAAATATTTATCCCATCTCTATGATTTTCAGCATCGATATTTCACATATAAAAATAGCAACACTTATAAAATTTCACGTTCCTTCGTGTTTAATTACAGGAGTTATAGCCCAAAATCCGTTTATCGGAATAATCGGTTGTATGGGAGCTATATGTTATATTGGTCCGATCTTGCTGGTTCCGACAAATGATTCCTATATTGGAAAATGGTGGCCGCATACCAAATTTTAGCCAAATATCTCAAAAACTGAGGGACTAGTTTGCGTTCAAACAGACAGACAGACAGACAGACAGACGGACAGACGGACATGGCTAAATCAACTCATCTCGTCATCCTGATCATTTCGGTATACTTATTGATGGGTCTATCTCTTCTTCTTCTCATATTTACAAACATCTATAATACCATTTCATGTTCATGAAAGGTATAATAAAATAAAGTAACATAAACTAAAATAAAATAAAATAAAATAAAATAAAATAAAATAAAATAAAATAAAATAAAGTAACATAAACTAAAATAAAATAAAATAAAATAAAATAAAATAAAATAAAATAAAATAAAATAAAATAAAATAAAATAAAATAAAATAAAATAAAATAAAATAAAATAAAATAAAATAAAATAAAATAAAATAAAATAAAATAAAATAAAATAAAATAAAATAAAATAAAATAAAATAAAATAAAATAAAATAAAATAAAATAAAATAAAATAAAATAAAATAAAATAAAATAAAATAAAATAAAATAAAATAAAATAAAATAAAATAAAATAAAATAAAATAAAATAAAATAAAATAAAATAAAATAAAATAAAATAAAATAAAATAAAATAAAATAAAATAAAATAAAATAAAATAAAATAAAATAAAATAAAATAAAATAAAATAAAATAAAATAAAATAAAATAAAATAAAATAAAATAAAATAAAATAAAATAAAATAAAATAAAATAAAATAAAATAAAATAAAATAAAATAAAATAAAATAAAGTAAAATAAAATAAAATAAAATAAAATAAAATAAAATAAAATAAAATAAAATAAAATAAAATAAAATAAAATAAAATAAAATAAAATAAAATAAAATAAAATAAAATAAAATAAAATAAAATAAAATAAAATAAAGTAAAATAAAATAAAATTAAATAAAATAAAATAAAATAAAATAAAATAAAATAAAATAAAATAAAGTAAAATAAAATAAAATAAAATAAAAAAATAAAAATAAAATAAAATAAAATAAAATAAAATAAAATAAAATGAAATGACATGAAATGGAATGAAATGAAACGGAATAAAGTGAAATGAAATGAAATAAAATAAAATAAAATAAAAAAATAAAAATAAAATAAAATAAAATAAAATAAAATAAAATAAAATAAAATAAAATAAAATAAAATAAACTAAAATAAAATAAAATAAACTAAAACAAAATAAAATAAAATAAAATAAAATGAAATAAAAAAATAAAAATAAAATAAAACAAAATAAAATAAAATAAAATAAAATAAAAAAATAAAAATAAAATAACACAAAATAAAATAAAATAAAATAAAATGAAATGACATGAAATGGAATGAAATGAAACGGAATAAAGTGAAATGAAATGAAATAAAATAAAATTAAATTAAATTAAACACAAAGAAAAAAATAGAAGATAAAATAATTTATTATATATAAATGCGCAATGCTTAACAGTTTTCTCCCTTTTTTGCAATAACCACAATTCTAAAAAAAAATTTGATATGTATCGATAGGTCTCGCCGAGCAGGGTATGCGACAACAAACCAAAAATTAAAAAAAATTAATTATAATATGATTTGAAAGTCACACCACTACAAGTGCTAAACACACATTCACTTTATAAAGCCGCTGTTATGTGTGTATGTAGGTCAGAGCACGGCACTATTCGCACTAAACAAATTAGGTTATCTGTGTTTACTCTGTCGCTTACCAGCAAGTACCGAAGCAACAGCGTTTGTTGTTGATTCGTTAATTGCAAGTGAACGACTGAGCATAACAAACGATATTAATTGATTGGTCAACGCGGCCATAGCGCTCTCATAAGCGAGCAATAATTTCATATCTCGAGAGACTTTCGGACAATTGTCTCACTAGGTGCCTAGGACTGATGTAGGTACACTTGCATTGTTGTGCTTGCATTCATCGCAGTTGGGGAGAGTCCGAGTGTGAGTTGTTTTGTTGGCAGCAATAATAAACATGAGCCAGCCCATCCACTTTATTGAGCGTAGGTACAAACAGTGTTTACAAAAAAAAATCTGTGCGTGGGTATTCGGAGAAGCAAATGCTTGCTCAGACATGATGTGAAAAAAAGCACAAATAAGCTAGATCATGCACAAGGCCTTTCGTGGCTAGACTTAGTGAAATGAAATAAAATGTAAAATTGATAAAATTGAAAGAAGTAAAATAAGAATTAGAAAAGTGATTGAAAGTAAAAAAAGAAATTTGTTGGAAATGAAAGGAAAGGAAATAATATAAAATAAATAAAAATAAAACAAAATGAAATAAATAAAAGTATAAAATAAAGGAAAGAATGGGAAAGGAAAGGGATGGATAAAAGGAAAATAAAGGTAAGTTAAGGTAAGGAACGGAAAATATGAGAGAAAAATCAAATAAAGGTAGGGAAAGGAAAGGAATGGAAAAGAAAAAAGGAAGGGAAGAAAGGAAATGTAATGTAGGTAAAGGAGTGGAAAAGAGAAGCAAATAGAGAAAGACAAAGAAAGGAAAGCAGGCGAGGAAGAAGGTATGGAAAATAAATGAAAATAAAAAGAAAGAAAAATAAAGGAAAGAAAGGTAATGAAAAGCTGAAAAATAAGTAAAGGAAATGAATTTAAAAGAAAAAAACTAAAGGAGTTACGGAAGGAAAAAAAGAAAATAAGGAAACGGTAGGAAAGCAAAGGTAACGAAACGAAATGACAGGAAAAGAAATCTAAGGAAAAAAAGTGAAAGAAAATAAAGGTAAGAAAAAAAATAAAAGAAATGAAAAAAAAATGAATAAAATGAAAGGAAACTAAGGGAAACCAAACGAAACTAAAGCAAAGGAAACGAAAGGAAAGGAAAGAAATGAAAATAAAAACAAAACGGAATGTAATGGAAATAGAAAGAAAGGTCAGGTAAGAAAATAAAAGAAAGGAAAATAAAAGAAAATAACAGAAAAGAAAGAAAGAAATAAGGTTAATAAAATGAAATGGAAGAAGAGAAAAGGAAAGAAAAGAACGGAGAGGAATAGAAGAGGAAAGAAAAGCAAAAGATATAAATTGAGATGAAAGGAGAGGAAAGGATTGGAAATAAAAGCAAATGATAGCAAAGGAAAGGAAAGGATAGAAATACGTATGAAGACGAACTAAGAAGAATAAATAATTATCAACATTGAAACTATATTATTGAATGGTGTAAAGAGTGAGGAAAAGGCAAAATGAATAGAAATGTATAGAAACCAAAAATATAAAAATATGGAAAAGAAAGGAAAATTTAAGAAATATCAAAAAGTAGGAACATAAAATAAGGTTTTGTGGTTGAATTTCAACCACTGGGCGAACTCTAGTTTGCTAAAAGGGCTAAGCGCCAATACCGAATACGAAGAAATTTTGAATGAACTTTGCAATTACCAAACCGATAGCCTAAAATTCCTCAAAGTAAGTCAATTCACGACAAAAAATCTATTCAACGAAATGTTACACTACCAATATACATGGTGCAAGTAAGTGCCGAAAGCAACGTAAACGAATTAAAAGCCATTCAATGCATTTTATCATCATCATCATTTATTGGCGCTTAACCGCCTAAGCGATTTTGGCCGTTTCGTATCAAAGCACGCCAGTCATTCCTTTTTAGCGATAACCGACGCCAATTGGAAACCCCAAGGGAGTTCAAGTCATCCTCCACCTGTTGTTTCCATCTCAGTCGAGGCCTCCCCCTTCCTCTGCTGCCGAATTCAGGCGACGATAGGAAAACCTTCTGTGCTGGAGCTTCTTTGTCCATTCGCATAACATGGCCCAGCCAGCGGAGTCTTTGGGCTTTAATTCGCTGGACTATGGTCAGATCTGCGTAGAGCTCGTACAGCTCATCGTTAAATTTCCTTCGATACTCGCCGTTGGCATCACGGGAAGGACCATAAATCTTCCGGAGAACTTTTCTCTCAAATACTCCAAGGGCCATCTCATCTTCTCCTGACATTGTCCATGAATCTGAGCCATATATCAGGACAGGTATGATGAGAGACTTATAGAGCGTGATCTTTGTTCTTCGAGAGAGGACTTTACTTCTCAATTGCCTACTCAGTCCAAAGTAGCACTTGTTGGCAAGAGTGATTCTCCGCTGGATTTCTAGACTGATATTATTTTCGGTGTTAATACTGGTTCCCAAATAGACGAAGTCTCTCACAGTTTCAAATTTGTAACTATCAACAGTGACATGGCTGCCAAGGCGCAGGTGCGCCGATTCTTTCTTTGATGACAGCAAATACTTCGTCTTGTCCTCGTTCACGGCAAGACCCACTTTTTTCGCTTCCTTATCCAGTCCAGAGAAGGCAGCGCTTACGGCGCGGTTGTTAAGGCCAATGATATCAATATCATCGGCATACGCCAGCAATTGCACGCTCTTGTAAAAGATTGTACCATTGCGGTTTAGCTCTGCTGCTCGAATTATCTTCTCCAGCATCAGATTGAAGAAATCGCACGAAAGGGAGTCGCCCTGTCTGAAGCCTCGTTTGGTTTCAAATGGCTCAGAGAGGTCCTTCCCGATTCTAACGGAGCTGTTGGTATTGCTCAACGTCATTTGGCAAAGCCGTATAAGCTTTGCAGGGAAGTCAAATTCAGACATGGCGGCATACAGGCAACTCCTTTTTACGCTGTCAAAAGCGGCTTTAAAATCGACAAAGAGATGGTGAGTGTCGATTCTCTTATCATGGGTCTTCTCCAGGATTTGGCGTATCGTGAAAATCTGGTCGATGGTAGACTTACCAGGTCTAAAGCCACACTGATAAGGTCCAATCAGTTTGTCTACGATGGGCTTCAGCCTTTCACACAACACGCTAGAAAGAACCTTATATGCGATATTAAGAAGACTAATTCCGCGGTAGTTGGTGCGGTTAGCGGGATCGCCTTTCTTGTGGATTGGGCAAAGCACACTTAAATTCCAATCCGGAGGCATGCATTCGTCTGACCATATTCTGCATAAGAGCTGATGCATGCTTTTTACCAGCTCTTCGCCTCCGTGTTTGAACAGCTCGGCGGGTAGTCCGTCTTTTCCAGGCGCTTTGTTGTTTTTGAGCCGGGATATAGCTATCCTCACTTCATCATAGTCAGGTGGTGGGACGACTTTTCCATCGTCAGGGATTGGGGTATCGGGTTCGACGTCTCCCTCGCAATTTAGCAGTGAGGAGAAGTGCTCCCTCCATAATTTAAGTACACTTTGTACGTCGGTTACCAGGTCGCCATTATTGTCCTTACAGGAGCTTGCCCCGGTCTTAAAACCTTCCGTCATCCGCCGGATCTTTTCATAGAATTTTCGGGCATCATTCCTGTCAGCCAGCATCTCAAGCTCCTCACACTCACGCCTTTCGGCCTCACTTTTCTTTTTTCTGAAAAGGCGTCTCTCTTCCTTCTTTGCCTCACGATATTGTTGCCATACACTGCGGGTTGCGCCCGTTCGCAACGTCTCCTTGTAGGCAGCGTCCTTTTTTTTCGAGGCAGTTTTGCATTCCTCATCGTACCAGTTGTTCTTGCGGGCTCGCTGGAACCCTATAGTGGCCTCAGCGGCGGTACGCAATGAGTGAGAGATATGCTTCCATTGCTCGGTTACATCGTTAGGTCGAGGATTGCCCTCTGCTAGCAGGTGTGAGAGTCGAGTTGTGAAATTATCAGCTGTCTGTGTCATGCGCAGCTTCTCGACGTCAAACTTTCCTTCCGTTACTGTGCGCACTTTCTTCGTTGCACAGAGGCGTGTGCGTATCTTGGCTGCGACAAGATAATGGTCAGAGTCAATATTGGGACCACGCAGTGTACGCACGTCCAGAACGGTGGAGCTATGTCTGCCGTCAATCAAGACATGATCAAATGCATTTTATACCATTGTATAAAATGGGAACATCTTCGCAGACCTGAGAATCCACAATGCAGGAATTGTCAAAACTTTTTCCATAGTGCTTCCAACTGCAATATGCCACCCAGATGCGTCAAGTGCAGTGGGTCACATAATAGTAAAGAATGTCCACAAGAACACACTGAAGAAACAGAAAAATTATACTGCGTATACGCAAAAAAGAAAAAAGCCGGAGCATCCAGCATCTTACAAGGATGTGAACGCTACAAGGAACTACAACATAAGATTAAAAAAACAAAATCGAAATATTGCTAAGACTAATAACATCAACTTTTCAAATAAATTTACTAACCCAAATGTAAGCTATGCAAATATAACTAGAGAAATGTACCCAAACAACCCTTATGTGCAAAACATTTCCAATAATCAAAATTCATTAATTTCAGAACTAAAAAATACAATCCTATCCCTGAGTAAGCAAATTACTTACCTCCAAAAGCAGCTAGAATGGACTCAGTATGAGCGTTGGACACTTACAAACAATCACAAAACCCCAATTAAAAATTATATCCCTTAACGTCAACTCGCTTATACATTTAAGCAGAAGATATAGTGCTGTTAAATGAAACTAAGTTGAGTCCGAAACACAAACTAAAATTTCTCGGATACAACTTAGTCAGGAAAGATAGGTCGGCAGGCGTGAGAGGTGGTGGTACTGCGATCCCAATTAAAGAAAATATCAAATTCAGTAAAGTTTATTATCATAAAATCGATAGCCTAACATGCCTGGAAACTTTCATCATTAAAATACATATGCCGCCAAATAATACTCTTTATATAATAGCAGCATATTATCCGGCAGGGAATAACAATGATGTCTTTAAGACAGAGCTCGACACAGTTTTCGAAGTACTAAATCTCGACCAACTAAACCATTACTATATATTAGCAGGGGAGCTCAACAGCAAACATGGTGACTGGGGAAATGCCCAAAGCAATCCGCTAAAAGACTGGCTTACCTCAAATGAAATGAAATTCAGATGCAGCATGTACGCTTCTGTAAACGCACACTGAGAGAAATGCATTGAATATTGTGACAATATCACTATTGATAGCGACGAGTTTGATGCAATATTCATTCAGAATGAGCGAGTTATCAAATATTATTTGCTCCCAATTAAAAGTAAAATGACATGTCAACCATTTCTATATGGTAAACTATTTTTTATATTTATGGATAGAATACTAATATATTTGAACGGCATGTCAATATCTATGGTCGTGATATGAATTTCTATTGTCGGTATATCCATATCCATATTTACTGCATAGTAATAATGGTAGAGACAGCGTATTAATATATATGGGCGAAATGTAAATTTTTCTGGGACGCATAATCATAATAGTTCAACAATTTTTACTATGGATTTTCTAACAATATTACAACTTGTTGGAGCGGTTTTTTTAAATTCAAAATTTTTTGAATTTCTTATGATTGAACATTTTTCTAAAAATTGTATAATATGCCGCGGCCGAATGGTTGAATACTGGGCTAACGTGCCAGAGGAGCATGGTTCGAGTCCCAATGAAACCAGATATCAAATTATATAAAATTTGGTTTTTTTAAACTATTTAGTTCATTCACAGAGCAAAAACTCTATTTGATAGCATGGAAGCAATTAGGACAACGTTTAGCATAGAAAAAAGGGCAAGTAACCTTACCGAAGAACAAGCTGAAAACTTTTTCATTCTACCTAATGACCTCTCGTATGTATTTGAGAATATAAAAGGAAAACTTTCATCTGGTATAGACCAAAATCCAAACATCATTATAAAAAATCTTCCCACAGAGATAATTACAGAATATTGCACTCTATTTAACAACATGTTGAATAATGCATACTTCCCACCACTTTGGAAAACCGCCAAAACTATAGTAATTCCCAAAAAGGACAAAGATAAAAGCAGCCTCAGAAATCTACGGCCAATTAGTTTGCTACCCAACATTAGTAAAGTCTTTGAAGTAGTTATTAACATAAACATCAACAGAATTATCGAAAACAACAATCTAATAAGTGATAAATAGTTTGGATTTAAATATGGGCATTCGACTATTAATGCCATCAATCTTCTAGTTTCTGAAATAAACTGGAATTGGAACAAAAAAACATGTCACAGGAGCTTGCTTCCTTGACATCGAGAAGGCCTTTGATCAAGTATGGGTAAAAGGTCTCATAACTAAACTCATCGGATACAAACTCCCTCTCCACATGATCATGTTAATTTATAATATGCTTTGCGATAGAAAGCTCTCAATATATTTAAATAACGTGAAAAGCAGCCGTGAATTTAATATAATTAATGGCCTTCAACAAGGTACTGTAAACGCTCCTATTCTTTTCAATATATTTATTCTAGATCTACTACATACGCTAGATAATATAATTGCCTTTGCCGATGATGTTGTCATATATCACTCAGACAAAACCATTGATGATATAAACGCTAAGTTACAACTGAAATACAACAGCGTAGAAGGATATACAACAGACTGGCAGCTCAAATTAAATACCAACAAATGTGAAACAATTCTGTTTCGTCCGCCTATCAAGAAATGTAACTCAAATATTAAAAAAATTGGAAAAGATTTAAAATTAAATCTAACGAAACCAACAGCGTAATTCAACAAACAGATATAGTTAAATACCTCGGTATGTATCTCGATAAGTTTTTATACTATAATGACCACATAAACCATCAAATAAAGAAAACTACTAGAGCATACCACTCTTATAAAAGAAATGTTCTCGACAAAACTGCTGCACAACAGACTAAAATCAATTATGTATCAATCACTTGTTCGACCTATACTGACATACGGATGTCCGATTTGGTATAACATTTCACCATCATACATGGAAAGACTCAGAAAATTAGAAAGAAGAATCTTAAGAGCATGCACATCCTTATACAGGTCAGCAAGTAGTAACTATACAAAATACATTTCGAATGCGAAAGTCTATAGTGCAGCAAAAGTAGCCAGAATTGACTGTCATATAATAAATCTGACTAGAAGACACATAATACGCTGTATACATGATAACAGCAACACTTTGATAAGGGCACCCTATTACGAAAGTGATGGATACTTCCAATCAGCCTTTAAGAATGGATTTACACCTCCGGAATCATTTCTTTACCTTGACAAAAATGGCTTTATAATATAATTATATACCACATATTTAGAAGGGCCAACGTAAAAACAGTTACCTCAAAAACACTTAATGCAAACAATAAACGTTTCGATACCTATATCTCTCACAGAGATAAGTTGGAAGCCTCTTCCATGATAAAAAAGTGCTGGCGGCTGAACAGTATATAACAACTTTTGATCTTTTGATTTATCGGGCTAGGCAGTGCGGTAAATTGGTGGAACGTAAGGGCGTTTTTCTGATTTGCCTGTCGGCCTGGCCCGAGGGGACAAAACTGAAAACCTAAATAAAGCATTTGTTGCAACATAAGGACATATCAACGAACACCAACTCATGCCGGCCAACCGACATAATAATCTTTTACTCTCTTTAATCTTTTACTATAAATATATATAATTAATCAGGTATTGTTTTTTCATGTTTTTTCCCTGCAATAAAATTACTGATACAAAAGCTTTAAGTCAAAGCAGTCACATTCATATTATATCGGCTAATAAAATGTTAAGATATATTACAAATTGTAGATCGTTAAGTACTTGAGAACTCGTATAATTGCATTGAATACCGAAAACTATTGTTTATTTTAGTACCTAAAAAAATATATAAATTTCAAATAAATAAACAACATTGAGAAAAAAAAAAAAAAAAAGACGGCAACGAAAACTCATAAATATACTTTGGGGATTATAAAGAACTGAGCAAAAGTTTGATTGATCAAAATCGTTCATAATGTACTTAGCGGTAGCTTCGGTTATATAATACTTATCAACAGGATACGAGTTTTTCTGAAATTTTTACCAATTTTCGCAACTTTGCACAACAATTTTTTAAATCGACGAAAACTAACACTTTTTAAATTTTTTACGAAAAGTAACACTTTTAAAAATTCTGTAAGAAGACTAACACATTTATTTTGTGTCTGACGAAAACTAACACTTTTAGGTAGTACATTTTCTTCAGAGAAAAAATTAAAGTGTTACTTTTCGTCAGACAAAAAATAATAACAAAATTTCTGGTGTTAGTTTTCGTATGGCACGTCGAAATATAAATGAACAAAAGTTAAAAAATCGGGACCTACAGTTTTGTACTTAATCTCAAAATTTTCCAATAGGAAGGGAAACTAAGTACTAAAATAAGCTAAAGTAAACATTGTCGGCGTAAAATGTCTTTCAACTCAACTTTATCATTTTATTAGCTCTACCAATTTGATTTATTAAAGTATTATTATACTTAACACTTTTCCCCTCGACTATTTATAGCACATTAGACAATTTGCCAATTTGCCTCAAAGTCCATCAGTCAATTAATCGAGTCGCTGGCAGAAAAGATCAGTAATGACATTGACCTGCTGCTAGACGAAAATATTTCCAGGCGTTACTACTTAATTGCTTTTGTGACCGAAAAATATGTTACGTATACGCAGTGGCGGCTGGTTGATTGACGCGTAGCATACATATTGGAATTATGGTAAACAACTTTTAATTAACTCAATTAGAACTTAATTTTTGTTTTGTTTAACGCACAAACACACAACTACATAAAAGCTACATAGGTTTAATAAAATTTTCATTTTGTGATATATTTTTTCAGAGTTTTTGTGTGATATTTGATTAAGTTCTTATTATTCTTTAGCTGATTTTTGCCCACTAGCAAGCAAATGTAGCAAATTTTCATGGTTGACAATTAGTTGATTGAATTTATATTTTGACAATTAAGAAATTACCTTGAGCAAAATACCAGGTTAAGAAGTTAAAATAATAGTGCTTTGCAAGGACATACGTTAATTAGTATCTAATGCCGTACATTTCTTCGTTGAAGTTGCCAAACCATGTAAGTAGCATTTGTGTCACACATTTTTCTGTTTTATCAACTCAGTACGAGCTTTCCACCTTCTCTGTTGCTGAATTGGAATACCCTCTAAAAAGACGTGCAGCATCAATTGGATGTAGTACCATCACAAGCAGTTAATAGTGAAAAGACTGAATCGGAAGAGAAACAGACAACTCCACAAGTGAAGACACGGCTGGGAAGAACAGTCAGACATTCAAAACGCTACGCTCTTTAGAAGTCTGGGGGGAGTATTGTGGCAACACCAAATTCAGAAGAACAAGAGGTTTTATTTTTCTTCGTTTTCTCTCTTTCCCTTCCTTCTTCGTTCAAAATCTCGAGCTAGTAAAACACGTTTTCAAGTAATACAAAATTTATATGTTAAAATATTGTTAATTAATTAAATTGTATAACGTAGTATAAGTGATATTTTTGCTTTAATAAAAATCATTTTATAAATGAAAAACAAATTCCATAAAGATTACACTTCTCCCGAAAGTGCGCCGCGCAAATGTGTTTTCAATATTTTTCATAATAAACCTCAGAACAAAACCTCACCGTAAATGAGGAAATAGGCTATGTAAATACATTAATAAATTTGCAAATAAATAACCTTAATAAGCAAATAAACAAACGATTTGTAATTTGAAACAATGAAAGCGGAAACATGACAGGACGCAAACGTCCTTTCTAATGAAAGCAAATGCGTAGCTAAAGGCATATTTTTGTTAATTTTTTCAATTTAAGCGTATTTTTATTTATCCTAAGCAAATATGTATGTATGTAAACACATAACTACCTGCCTAGGTATTTCACATACAAACTAGCAAATACAGTTTTTGTCTCATACAGCTTTTTTTTATTACGCAGCAAGGAAACGTGCTTTTAGAGCAGAAAATTTCGTTTTAAATGCTAATTACATTTCTGTAATGAATTTTATTTCTCTTTTGTTCTCTTTTTTCTACGTTTTTTTCTGAATGTTAACTAACTAATTAATATTTAAATTGTTTTTATTGTTTGGGTTTTAGTTGTTAACATTACGAATATGTAGCCACATAGGTCCAAATATATTGACACATTTTTCGAAAATGACTTTTTCACATACATATTTAAGTATGATATAGTAAAATACATACTCACTACAAATTTAAAGGAAGTACTAGCAGTAATAACGGAGATATTCCAAATTTACAAAGCTATATTTACATGCGTTCAATATAAAAAATATTTTGTTTTTTGATTCTCATGTAAAATTTTGTTTTATGTCAGTTAGGGCCTTTGTGAATAAAGGGTAATGATATTCAAGTTTCAAATTAGGTAAAGTCATACCTGTTAAGTTTTTATTACTAATCGTAATGGTTAGTAATCCGATTACTTTGTATTTGATAGTGAAGTAATTGATTACATTACGATTATCTTGGTCCCAACTAGATTACGTAATGACTACGATTATAAAGAATCAAAAAATAATCATGATTACTCTAGATTACTGAAAAGAATCAAAAATAATAAAAAATAATAATAAAAAAAATAATTGATTCTTTTCAGCGATTCTTTTTAATTATTTTTGATTCATTTCAATCCAAATGTTGTTTTGTATTTTGGATTGAAAGTAATCAAAAATAATCAAAAAGAATCGCTGAAAAGAATCAATTACTTATTTTGATTCTTTTTGATTCTTTTCAGTAATCTAAAGTAATCATGATTATTTTTTGATTCTTTATAATCGTAATCATTACTTAATCCCAATATTTCAAACCCAATTTAAATAATCATTACAATTCTTTTTAGAAAATATTCTAACCCATTACTAATCGGAATCATAACTTAACAGCTATGGCTAAAATATGTTAAAGCTGCACAAAAGCTTGTAATTAGAAGAGTAAATTTTTATAAATGAATATTAGTTTTAAAGCAATTTAAAAAAAAGTAAAACATGTAAGAAAGTCTAAGTTCGGACGAACCGAACATTAAATACCCAGTGGACCCAGGAGGATTTACCTAAAAGCTTATACTATTTTAGCTTTTATCTAACCGAATTTTCGAAATTTTTGAAATCGAAAGTGGGCGCGGTTGGAGGGCGATTTTATCCAGTTTCATCAGGTATACTCCCAATGATACTAGTATGCTTTGTGCTGAATTTCATCCTTTTACCGTAATTAGTTTAAAAGTTACGACCAGTTGAATTTACAAAAATGCCTACCGAAAAAGAGGGCGTGATTCTCATCCGATATTGCCCATTTTCAGTTGCCATCTACCTTGGCCAGAAAGTAACCTGTGTACTAAATTTCATGCAAATTTGTAAATTTTTACTTAAGTTATGCCAATTTATGTGATTTTCAAAATTTTCGATATCAAAAAGGGCCGTGAGAGTCAATCCATATGAAAACGTCTAATATTAGCAAAAATCCTTGCTGACTAGTCTCGGATTTCGCTCAAATTTTGAGGGACACTTCTTTAGGGTCCTAAAGGAACATATTGACACACATTTATTTTTTATAACCACTGGTTTCGGACTGGTCAAGTTTCAAAGTTTGAAAAACGTCATTTTTAGGCCTACCCTATTTTAGCTCTAAAAATGTTTCCATTAGAGATATCTTTACATTCAATATAGCGTTTTAAAGGGAAAAGATAGCAGTTTGTTTAAATATAAATATTAAATCATCAAATTGCACGGGTTTTTTTTTTTTTAAAGTTAGAAGCTTCAGCTTTCAGACTAAGTAAAGGTTGCTTGAAAAAAGTCTAAAAATTATACGAAAATTTACTTTGAAAAAAAAATTTTAATTGCTTTAGGAGATCCATCAGCAGAGACCCTTAGTATGAAAATAACAAAACGAAATGTTGAGGTATTTGAAGCTAAAGGTCAGGACTGAAGTCCATGAGAAATTCGTATTTTTATCTCTTGATAAACATGTGCGTTTTCGAGCCTGAAAACCATAATTTTTGAAAATTTACAAATTTCGAGATAATAATTTATCTATAAGGAGTGGGGTTTTTTGGCCATGGATGGGTTAATTTCTTCTAGGATATGTACCCTTAATTTCTGACAAATATTGAGTGGCTACGTAAAAACATTAAAGACGCTTGAGCCGGCTAAATTTGACGAAAATCGATAAAAAAATACGTATTTTCAGTACCGGGTTTTTAATACCAGGTACTCGCTATATGATTTAATATTTATATTTAAACAAACTACTATCTTTTCCCTTTAAAACGCTATATCGAATGTAAAGATATCTCTAATGGAAACATTTTTACAGCTAAAATAGTGTAGGCCTAAAAATGACGTTTTTCAAACTTTGAAACTTGAGCAGTCCGAAACCAATGCTTATAAAAAATAAATGTGTGTCAATATGTTCCTTTAGGACCCTAAAGAAGTGTCCCTCAAAGTTTGAGCGAAATCCGAGACTAGCCAGCTTTTTGAATTAGACGTTTTCATATGGATTGTCCCGTGATTATCATTCGATATCGCCCATTTTCAATAGCAATCTACTTTGGTCGAAGTAACCTGTATACCCAATTTCATGCAAATATCTCAATTTTTAATCAAGTTTTCGTGTACACGGACGGACGGACATGCCTTAATGAACTTTTTTTTCAACCTAAGAACTTTAATATCTGTGGTCATAAGCAATAACAGCCTAAGTCGACTTAAGAAATTAGACCAGATGAAATTTTTGCTGGCGAATTTTTCTAACAAAACTGTTTTATAACTAAGACAAACGTATTGGATTTAATTGTTTGTAAAGAAAGTAAAAAAAGACCAATGAATGTCTTGAAAAATGTCTCGATGTTGCTATTCAAAATCACCAGCAAAAATTTCAACTGGTCTAATTTCTTAAGTCGACTTAGGCTGTTATTGCTTATTACCACAGATATAAGGAACTCTATATCTATCTCGATTATTTTGTGCCCTTACCTAGTACCGTTTTGTGGACAAAATTATAATACCCTTTTATAAAAATAAAATTGGATTATAAAGCTTATTGAAATGACATTTTCATATAAATTTTCATTAATAAGAGCTTATTAAACCTTTTATATTTTTTATGAATAAGGGGGTAAATGTTTTGTCAATATGGGGCTCATAATTTAGATTTAGGAACAAATTTTAAATTGTAGTCAGCATTTTAAGCAAAGATTCTGTTTATTATTAATATTATTAATAAAAAAATGTATTAGTAGTAATTTGTTAATTAAACAGAATCTTTGCTTACAATGCTGACTACAATATAAAATGTAATCCTAAATCTAAATTATGAACCCCATATTGAAAATAATATTATTATACGAGTACGAGCCTCCTAAAGCACAAGTGGTATAAGTCCACCTTTTCTCAAACTGAGATATTGAAGGTTTTGTCTTGTCAACAAATAGCGCGTACCATTGATTTCACAAGTTAGTTCTACTACACAGCTAAAAATTTGAACCTAAATTTTAAACTTTTTTGGACTACATATATGACCAAACCAAATTTGGATTCAAATTCATTATAGACCAATTTTCATGAAAATTGGCTAAATGAATCGGGTTTCAATTATAAACCGGAAATGTTTTAACAATTTTTTAAAGATAAAATAAATTTTTTGTGCGTTGGCGGGAATTCGAACCAAGACTCCCCGCATCATGCCCGTCTACTCTACCACTGAGCTATATCGCACACATAAATGTTGTTGGCAAAATTCAATCTTGAATAAGCTTTCAAAAATAAATTTGAATTTTCAAACACAAAAGTTTACATTTTAGACCGAAAAGTTTTAAGAATAAAATAAAACTAAAAAAATGTGGCAGCTGGCAGGATTCAAATGAAAACGCTCAGGAGTCACAGCCGACTGCTCTACCGCTGAGCTATAACGCACATGAAAATCTTGTGGGCAAAATTCAATTATATTCAAACAAAACAAAAATAAAAAATTTAGACTGCTTTTTCATTTAGATTTTAAATCGAAACCAAAAGAAATTGAAAATCTTTGTAGGTATTTGGACGGTTTGAAATATTGTACAAAAAGGTTTGAAAAATTGATTAAACTTTATACGGGTTTAAAATTTAGGTTCATTTTTTTAGCCGTGTAGTTATTCGGTTGCTATGGGAGCTAGGAGCTAACCCGTTAGCGTGTTATTAGAAAACATATTCCACTTTATAGATTCATGCCTAACTAAAAACAATCGAAAACTGGACTTATACCACTTGTGCTTTAAACGGCTCATATTGTCACCGGGTTTGGAAACATGAAGCAAGTTTTGAGACCATAACTTACCCGGAAGTTACTTAAAAGTCGATGGCAAGCTTTTCTCCGTTTCTCAGAGAGTTTTAGTTACCTCGATCAGCGCCACCTTGTCGAATTTGTATTTTTACAGATTTTATTGTTCTATATGAGAAGTTTTCAGTACCTAGGTTGCCAGGAAATTATTTAAAAGTCGATCGCGAGATTTCAAATGTAGCGTAATTACCCTGCAGCGAAACCAACTAGTAGAAAGCACCAGGCCAAATTAGTCAGCCTTTTGTATTTTTTTCCATATGGGTGAAAACACAAAAGTAGTACAACTTGATGTCATCAGTCAATCAATCGGAAAGTTTTAAAGTAACTTGATATAATACAACAGTTCGCCGGTTCCAAAGTATAAAGAAGTATTTCAAAATTTAAATTGTTTTTGAAACGGCATTCAAAATTCATTTTTACAATGGAGTTCTATGAGAAAATAAAAGTTTGAAATGCTGTTTTCCCAAAAATTTTAAAAGGTAAATATGTACATCTGTATACTTTGGAACCGGCGAGTTAATGAAAATTTAGAACCCTATTTATATATCCCCTCAATTTCAATTACATATTCTATAAGCTAGTTTGTAAAATTATGGAATAAACCATCGTTACATCTGTCCCCTGGCGTGTCACAATTCCTTGAACGCTTAATAAAGTTGTCGTAAAACCAAATATCCTATATTTATTCCAATATTTCTTGTTTCTATTCATTATTTAATATCTGTTTAAGGCTTTTTGGCCGTCGTCTCCTGGGCCAGGTTAAAATATGAAATTCTCCCAAAATATTGCCGGACGTTGAATAATTCATTTTGCAGATTAAATGGCAGTGCTTCAGTGAGATGTAAAAGAAAAAACTTTTACTCAGTCTATTTATACGGTTCCACTCAAATCGTCATTCTCCTGGCTAGCTCCTATTTTGTTTGGTGGCTATATTTCATTTCAATTTATACATGGTTAAACGTGAGTCGTATGGACATATTATCTTAAATATTTAAGGTTTACCTAGGACGTTAACTTTAGATGTAATCTCATATTTATGTGCAATTCGTCATTCTCTTGGCTTTTGTACTGATGTTCGATATACATATACGATTTTTTTTTAATATGTAGTATTGTAGCTCTTTGAATTTTGATATATGAGGTACAAGTTTTAAGCCGATTAGAAAGTTCCCTGATTTTTGCGAATTTTTTTTTTTGCAAATATGCAGAATACCACAAACTCCCAAACTAAAAAACCAAATATAGAGATAGATACATATAACCGTATTTTTTTAGCGGAGGAAACAAGGTCAAACTTCATATGAAGCATTTTTTAAATTGCAATTACTCGAAAAGTACCAAACCGATTTCCAATACTTGTATACCATTCGATAGGTACTTTGATTCCCGTGAGTTCATAGCTATTATTCGCGAAAAAATTTAAAAAATGCAAAAACTCACGAAAGGGTTAAAAAAGTGACCGGCCCTGCATAGGATAGTATAATAAGAAGGTACGAATTACCTACATACCGCGCAGCGTATAGTAAAATGTGGTAAAAAATAATGTTTTCAAATAAGCCCCAAAATTGTATCACTTTCGTGTTTTCACCCATATAAGCAACTGGTATTTTTTTTCGTGTTGAAGTCCCTCGAGATGCCAATTGTCAGATTTCGACTAGTCATGAAATACTAGAATTATACTGGTTGTAAAATACCAGTTCCATACTAGTTCATATACATATACTCGTTCCCATCCTTATTATGATTTCAACCAGAAATTAACAGTCGCATTACCTTACCCTTTACTTTTAGCATTTGCGTTCAGTTTTAAATTGACTCGATTTTCCACTTCATATTCAAGCTTATTCTTTAGAAAGCAGCAACTATCGGTATTTACCCAAACACGAAAACAGCACTATAAGAGAAAAAAAGACACAAAACGAACATTTCGAATGATTTTGGGATTTTTGTAACTGGTATGACTTGAACCAGAAAATTAAAGTTGTGCACTAGTATGGAATGGATATTTCCTGAGTAGTATGAGTTCCGTTGTTGTCATTCTAGATTTGTACTAGTATTTTTCTCGCTAGTTTGGCGTTTCGGTGAGGGATCAAAAATTCAAGAGTTTAGGTTGCCGGGAAGTTTCTCAACCACATTTTGACCGATAACTCAGTTATCGATAAATTTATCGAAGTCCAAATTGAAACCTGGGGCCTTTCCCTTTCGTTTGATATCCATATTGTAGGGAAATTTTAAAATTTTCGGACAACCTCATTTTGACCGATAACTCAGTTATCGATAAATTTATCGAAATATATCGAAGTCCAAATGAAACCTTGAATCATTTGCATCTGATTATGGGCGAAAATTGTCTTTGGGGCGAACTGCCTTTCTGCTTTGTAAATCGAAAAGCAGTAAAATATTATTACTGCTTTTTTTGCAAAACAAAGTTAATGAAGTTCACTTTATATTTTGGAGCGATACTGCCTTTCTGCTTTGTAAATCCAAAAAAATTAAAAACTCATTTACTGCTTTATTAGTTTGTAAGTCAAAGTTACCGCCTTTATCTCTATATATTCCAAGCAGCATTCTTATTTTTTTGATTATAAAGGCAGTATATTTTCATGTATACTACCTTTTTGCACTGTGATACCTTTGTTCTGGAGTGATACACGAGATTCTAGATGTATCACTAAGTTAAACCTTGTTTTATCGTTGATAATTTTTATAATCAGTGGATTGTAAGACATTAAAATAATATAATGGTATCAAAATTCCTAAAACACAGTAAAATGATTTTACTGCCTTCTTCCTAAGGACGGCAGAAGAGACTTCACTTTAACAATGTGTTTCTTTAGAAGATGCAACATTGCAAAATTTAACATAGTATACAGAGAATTGAACGCAAGGAAAACAATTTGTTTGAAAGATGCAACACATAAAAAAAACGGCATGATCATCAGCAGAAACATAATAGCCATCAGCAACATCATCACATGCTTAGTTCTTATTCATATCGTCTTCATGTCATCTCAACTGCGGACGAAGTATTCAAACTCAAATTGACTTGGATTGTCGCTTCACTCAACGCATCACCACATTATGGCAATGAACGGCGCCTGAGTGCTGTATGTGAACGCTTAAGAGATGTACGCCAACTATAGCGGACATCCCGAAATTCATAACAAAACCATTTACCGGATACTCGTATTCACTTGATTTCGCTGACTCATTTTATCATCTTTCCTTCCACGGGATGCATTTGGTTATTTGAGCGAGCAACCAACTGGAAAATTTGAAATTCGAAATTTTTGTTTGTGTAACTTTTATGTTTCTAGGTGTGGGTATATGAACCAGAGTTTATGAAACTTTATACTACATTTACACCGCGCCAAGTTTGGCGAATTCAAATGACCATGACACCGTTTACATTGGCAAATTGGCATTGGGCTTCACCTTCCCTACAAGAATCATCTACCGGGATAAAATGCGACCGGAAGAAAATGCTTTACCGTGATGTTTTAAACACTTGAAGAGTAATAATAAAAGAAGAGTCAAGAAGGCCTCTGTCTTTTCCTGGTAGAATTGGCCCGTTTTATTAAAAAAAGTAGTTGAAATTGTTATTTAAAGCTGCGTACTGTGCAAATCACACGCCAATTACCCAATAAGGTTCCTGCTGGACAATTTTTAATGTGGAACACCCACAGGGTTGCTATTTTGGGGAACTGTGGAATGTATTGTTCGGCAAATGAGGTCAAAAATGTGATGGAATTCCAAATTTGGAAAACGAGATTTGTATGAAAAAAAGCGCCAAATTTGCCATTTTTTGCCAAATTTGGTGCGGTGTAAAAGAATGTACTACCTAAAAGTTTAAGTTTTCGTCAGACACAAAATGAAATGAATTAGCGAGTCTGCACACGGAGCGAATTTTCGTAGACGCGTATTAGACGCTACATTCGATTTTTGTACGATTTGTTGCTGAACACATATATCTGCATGAAGAGCTGCACACGAATCGGCAGCTGCACGAAAGTGGCAAAGCATGAAGGCCACATGCTGCTCAGCGTATGACAATGCTGGTCGCCAGTCGTCGTACGCTTAGAAAAGAGGAAGAAGTATTTGTTTACATTTTTCATTTTCGATTTTTGTGTGACGTGGATTTGTTTTCTATTTCAAATACAATTACATAATTGTTTCTTATGAAAGAAAAAATAAAAAAAATAAAAAAAATTTGCACAATCGGAGAAAAGATGTAAGTGCAAATCTTTAGACGCAGGGAAATTCGTGCTCAGTGAAATGACAAGTACGCGTCTATGACGATGCGCCCCATCTGCGGACTGCCTTAGTTTTCTTACAGAATTTTAAAAGTGCTAGGTTTCGTAAAATATTAAAAAAAGTGTTAGTTTTCGTATGACACGTCGATTTGTCCTTAGGGTTTTCTGGTGTTGCGGATCTTATCTTTCCACCTATTATCATATTTACTTACTTTTTAATCCTTCAAATGAGAATCTTAAATTTCGTAATTTTTAGCCTTTTTCCCACTTATTTTATTCAAATATTAACAGATTTAAAAGATACATACGTCCAAACTCTTTATCATGTGAAAAAGCGATTAATTAAATTGTAAAAGTGTCACCAAACAATCTATCAGTCATTTATCACCAATAAGCCAATCGTATTTATTAGTGTCCGACCGAAACCTGAATTTTAGGCCGAAGCCGAAACCGTAACAGAATATTCGGCATAATCCCATATTCGGCCGAAAACCGAAGCCGAATACCATTTTTGTTTCTTGAATAAACAAAACACCTTACAAAAATACATAAGGGGTATTCTCTCAAAATTTTTTCATGAAAAACACAAGAATTTAACACACTATTGTCAAAATTGCAAAATGCAAGAACAAAAAACACACGCATTTTAATGTTTCATGAAAAAAATGTTGACAGAAAATTTTCCAATTTTGACAGTATTTTTTTTTATTTCCTGTGTTTTTTTATAAAAAAAAATTTAGAGAGAAGACCCCTATGCATAGTTGTAAACAAAAATAAAAACAAGTAATTAAAGCTGTCTTCGGCTATGCCGAAGGCTATATACCTTTCATGAGTAAGCGTCACGATTTTCACTGTTCGATTCCCAGTACAGCCTGTGTGAATTTAACTTTAGCTCATACCGCTTGGAACTATCGATTATATGGGGGCGATGTGTTATATTGGTCCAATCTCATTGATTTTTACCGTCGGCATTTCACATTATAAAATAGCAATGGTAACGAAATTTGATGTTCCTACTTACCTATCTAATTATAGGAGTTATCTACAAAATCCGTTTATCGGAAAAATCAAATGTACGGCGGCTATGTGAAATATTTATCCCATCTCGATGATTTTCAACATCGATATTTCACATATAAAAATAGCAATTCTTACAAAATTTCACGTTCCTACGTGTTTAATTACAGGAGTTATAGCCCAAAATCCGTTTATCGGAACAATCGATTGTATGGGATCTATATGTAATATCGGTCCGATCTTGCTGGTTCCGACAAATGATTCTTATATTAGAAAATGGTGGCCGCATACAAAATTTCAGCCAAATATCTCAAAAACTGAGGGAGTAGTTTGCGTTCAAACAGACAGGCGGACAGACGGATATGGCTAAATCTACTTACCTCGTCATCCTGATCATTTCGGTATACTTATACAAAGATCGGACCAAAGTTATAATACCATTTCATTTTCATGAAAGGTATAAAAAATTAGCCTTTATGTTAATAGTGTTTTAACAATGTAAATAAAATTCAATGTTTGCCAGAAAAAGAAGTTTATCTGCATTTTCCCCCAGGAGATTTCACAGAGCCAAAAAT
Organism: Campiglossa producta; assembly: GCA_964058755.1. Taxonomy (NCBI): domain Eukaryota; kingdom Metazoa; phylum Arthropoda; class Insecta; order Diptera; family Tephritidae; genus Campiglossa; species Campiglossa producta. The sequence goes on from CAXKVI010000002.1 coordinate 47,916,737, forward strand.
GCTTAATAAAATTAATAAGATTGTCTTCATAATTAGTTTTTGGGCAAATGGGTAGTCGAAATGGTGGAAACGAAGAAAAAACTATAGGGAAATCTCTATGGCTTTGCGAAGAAATTCTTATTAAAAAAACTATACATTTAGTACAAAGCTGTAACAGACGCTGACAAACATTAATACACGATGGCCGGATGGTAAGCAGCTAGCTTTAGCATTCCAAAAATTGTAAGTTCGATTCACTGTCTATTTTTTTTCCTAATTTGAAACGTTAAAAAGAAATCTTCTCAATTGTATGTGATTTTCCTTTGAAAACTTTAACAACTATTTATACACATGAGTTAAATTTTGTGAAGTGAGTCGAAATTCGAATTATTTTCAAAGTTATAGCTATCAACACTTTTCGAAATTCCTCACTTTTTGATGATTTTCTCACGATTGGTCAAACCGATTTTGCTAATTTTTTAAATCTAATAACTTTAAACGAGCTAAACTTGTATATTTGTATATTTGTATTTTTGTATATTTGTATATTTGTAGGTCCGGTACTATCTCGAGAACCGCTTGACCGATTGGGATGAAAATTGGAATATAGATAGTATGATTGATTCTAAGACTATACAATTTGGGGTTGTCACTTGGGGTGGTTTACAGGGTTGCCACCTATTTAATTTTTTTTATTTATGGAGCTAGACATCATATGACATGACATCATATGATATGACATCATGTGATATGACATTATATGATATTTAAACTTTTTTATTTATGGAGCTAGACATCATATGATACGACATCATATGATATGACATCATATGATATGACATCATATGATTAGACATATGATATGATATGTCATCGTATGATATGACACCGAAATGATCCCGAAACAATCTGTACTATTTCGATTTTATTTTTTGCTTTAAGTGTGCCAATTTACATATCTTTTACATAAGTCCGCGTTATATTTTCCATATGCTACACGGAATATGGGCATAGATTTAGGCGTACTTATAAATGTGGAGGTACTGTAGGTTTTACATTATTTGTATATTTGTAGGTCCGGTACTATCTCGAGAACCGTTTGACCGATTGGGATGAAATTTGGCATATAGATAGTATGATTGATTCTAAGACTATACACTTTGAGGTTGCCACTTGGGGTGGTTTACAGGGTTGCCACCTATTTTTTATTTTTTATTTATGCCAATATGGGTATCAAATGAAAGGTATTTTCGCTGATATACCAATTAAAATATTTTCAAGTAGTTTTGTCCGCAAAAAGTCCATTACGGCTACGAAAATTACAAAATTTTAATAATTTGCCCACATATAAAGGACATCCTCACAAGGTTGGTAAGTAAAGTTAGCACTAAATTGATAGCACCGAGCAAGCTCGGTCACCCAGGTACTATATATAAAAGATGGTATCTTCTACCAAACGACGATGCTAATTTTTGCAAAAAAAAAATTTTTGCAAACATTATTCGCATTTTTTAACTTCTCCATCTTGGTCAGATGGCGCTTTTGTATGATGTTGTTGGGCAATTCATTAGTAACTATTAGCAAAAAAAAAATTGTTTGGCACTTTAAGGGAGCGGAAGTTATTTACATTTTTTGAAAGAGAAAAAAAAGTTTCATAAAAAATTTACTAGTCTGCAAAAAAATGTAAATAACTCCCGCCCCCTTAAAGTGCCAAAAAAAAAATTTTTTTCTAATAGTCAAAAATTAGCAAAATCGGTTTGACCAATCGTGAGAAAATCATCAAAAAGTGAGGAATTTCGAAAAGTGTTTATAGCTATAACTTTGAAAATAATTCGAATTTCGAAAAATTGTTATATAGATATTTTTGGTTAATCGTTGTGAGCCATACTACCAACTTTCAATAAAATACATGGCCATCGAAAAAATTGTAGGTGGCTCACTTCACAAAATTCAACTCACATATCAGTAATTAGACGCTGGCAATCAAAAGTGAGCGATGGCCTGATGGTTAACAGCTGGGTTTATCATTCCGAAAATTGTAAGTTCGATTCTCGGTGAAGGCAATATCACTTTATTTTTCATTTGAAATATTAAAAAGAAAATCTTCTTAAAAATATGTGATTTCCCTTTGAAAACATTAAAATGATTGGCTCATCAATAGTGTGAAGCACATCCTGTGTGAATTTAACTTTAGCTCATACCGAAGGCGGCCGCCGTGGTGTAGCGGTTAAGTGTTCGGCCTTCTACACCAAGTCGTGGCGGTTCGATGCCCAGCAAAAGTAACATCAAAAATTATTTAGAAAAAGAATTTTTCTAAACGGGGTCGCCCCTCGGCAGTAGTTTGGCAAACTCTCTGGGTGTATTTCTGCCATGAGAAGCTTCTCAGCAAAAAATTCATTTGCTTTGCAAGTGCCGTTCGGAGTCGGCAAAAAACTGTAGGTCCCGCCAACTTGTAGGAAAACTCAAAAGCAACACACCACAAGTTGGAAAGAGAAGCTCGGCTAAAAATCTCGTTAGAGGTTATGATAACCTGTTGGTATATCGCCGCCATTAGTTTTTTTTTTTTTTTTTTTTTTTTTTCATACCGAAATTATCGGAACTATCGATTATATGGGGGCGATGTGTTTTGTTGATCCAATCTCATTGATTTTTAACATCGACATTCCACTTTCTAACAGAGCAATAGTTACGAAATTTCACGACCCTACTTTACTACTTCAGATTTTGATGAGGTTTGATTACTTCGAGCATTAGAAAATAGAGAAAGTATTAACTACTTAAGTATGAAATTTCAATTGCACAAAACTTTAAATGGGGTGGTGGCAGCAAACTTATATGCTGGGAAAAGCTTATCTAGTTTTCTTTGAGTTTCGCAGTCACACATATGCAAACATAAAAACGTGCATATGTACACTTGTGTGAATTTGCTGAATGCATTCGAAAGTGCTTCAGGTCTAAGCCTTTTACTTTCGTATTTTTTGTATATCACTTGTCCTTTTCAACTTGTCCTTTTGACTCGATCCTGCCAGTCATGTTGTTCTTTCTATGTAATTTCACTGCCTGTCGCTTGTCTCACGTTGCATGCAGAAATAGGATTTCTTATTCTCTTTTTTTTTGCATTTTGCGTTTGACTATTTCGCCTTTGTCACATTTGTTTGTCGTGGAAAGCGTTTGCATTTATAAAAAAACAAATGGAACTTTAGGGAGCTGACATCTGATTGCTTCCTAGGCAGTTTTATAATTTGTATGACTTCGTATTTTGTTGCAAAGTAGGCGTAACTTTAAATTTAAAGAAAATATAAATGGCATCTGTGAATCAGCTTTATTCTTCATTTGATCCTTTTTGGGCGATAACTCTCAGTGTAGCCATTTTTAAAGAAAAAAAGAAAAGCAGCGTGGTACAATTTCGATAAGGAACTTCCTGACGAACAACCGGTAAAAGAAAATGTTTCGATACATATAACCGTTTTCGAGAAAATCCTGAAAATTATACGTGGCATTTATGTGAATAGAATGTATAGAATTAGTTTTGCAATCGCGATATCTCTGAACTGGTGACTCCTAGAGAAAAACTGTTTGGACAAATTATGTAGAGAATTTTCAGGCCTACAACTTTATCTCAGGTAGTTTTTAGAGAAAAAACCTCAAAATTTGACTAAAATTGGTATTTTAAATGAGTTTTTTTAAAAAAGAGCTCGGGGAAAAATGCTGAAACTCAACATATCATCTTATTTTGATGCATATTTGAGAATTCAAAAGAAAAAAATGGAGAGACATGCTTAAAACCCACCGTGTTAGGTATTCAAATAATTTTATGGCTGTGCTGTTTTCATTATTTGACCCTAACGGTAAGAAGCTCCACCTTTTTTACCACGCTTTTATTAGGTTCACTTGTATGTTTGCTTGTTTGTTTGTTTGTTTGCTTGTTTGATTGTATGTATGTAACTCTCGTTCGGTCTAAGTCCCAGTGGCCCAAAAAACGTAAAATGTCCCTACAATATGGATATCAAACGAAAGGGGAAGGCCCCAGGTTTCATTTGGACTTCGATATATTTCGATAGATTTATCGATAACTGAGTTATCGGTCAATATATGATTGCCCAAAAACCTAAAAAATTCCTTACAATAGGGGTATCAAACGAAAGGGGAAGACCCCAGGTTTCATTTGGACCTCGATATATTTCGATAAATTTATCGATAACTGAGTAATCGGTCAAAATGTGGTTGCCCGAAAATCTTAAAAATTCCCTACAATATGGGTATCAAATGAAAGGGGAAGACCCCAGGTTTCATTTGGACTTCGATATCTTTCGATAAATTTATCGATAACTGAGTTTTCGGTCAAAATGTGTTTGCCCGAAAACCTTAAAATTTCCCTACAATATGCGTATCAAACGAAAGGGGAAGGCCCCAGGTTTCATTTGGACATCGATATATTTCGATAAATGTATCCATAACTGAGTTATGGGTCAAAATGTGAATGCCCAAAAACCTTAATATTTTCCTACAATATGGGTACCAAACGAAAGGGGAAGGTCCCAGGTTTCATTTGTACAGCGACATATTTCGATAAATTTATCGATAACTGAGTTATCGGTCAAAATGTGAATGCCCAAAAACCTTAACATTTCCCTACAACATGGGTACCAAAAGAAAGGGGAAGGTCACAGGTTTCATTTGGACATCGACATATTTCGATGAATTTATCGATAACTGAGTTATCGGTCAAAATGTGGTTGCTCGGAAACCTCAAAATTTCCCTACAAATGGGTATCAAACGCAAGGGGAAGATCCCAGGTTTCATTTGGACAGCGACATATTTCGATAAATTTATCGATAACTGAGTTATCGGTCAAAATGTGGTTGCCGGAAAACCTTAATATTTTCCTACAATATGGGTACCAAACGAAAGGGGAAGGTCCCGGGTTTCATTTGGACAGCGACATATTTCGATAAATTTATCGATAACTGAGTTACCGGTCAAAATGTGAATGCCCAAAAACCTTAATATTTTCCTACAATATGAGTACCAAACGAAAGGGGAAGGTCCCAGGTTTCATTAGGACATCGACATATTTCGATAAATCTATCGATAACTGAGTTATCGGTTAAAATATGATTGCCCAAAAACCTTAAAATTTCCCTACAATATGGGTGTCAAACGAAAGGTGAAGGTCCCAGGTTTCATTTGGACATCGATATATTTTGATAAGTTATCGTCAAAATGTGAGGCCCAAATACCTTAAAATTCCCTACAATATGGGTATCAAACGAAAGGGTAAGGCCACAGGTTTCATTTGGGTTTCAATATTTTCCTACAATATGAGTACCAAACCAAACGAAAGGGGAAGGTCCCAGGTTTCATTAGGACATCGACATATTTCGATAAATTTATCGATAACTGAGTTATCGGTCAAAATGTGGTTGCCCGAAAACCTTAACATTTCCCCCCAATATGGGTACCAAACCGAAAGGGGAAGGTCCCAGGTTTCATTTGGACATCGACATATTTCGATAAATTTATCGATAACTGAGTTATCGGTCAAAATGTGGTTGCGCGGCAACCTCAAAATGTCCCTACAATATGGGTATCAAACGAAAGGGGAGGTCCCAGGTTTCATTTGGACAGCGACATATTTCGATAAATTTATCGGTAACTGAGTTATCGGTCAAAATGTGAATGCCCAAAAACCTTAACATTTCCCTACAATATGAGTACCAAACGAAAGGGGAAGGTCCCAGGTTTCATTAGGACATCGACATATTTCGATAAATTTATAGATAACTGAGTTATCGGTTCAAATATGATTGCCCAAAAACCTTAAAATTTCCCTACAATATGGGTGTCAAACGAAAGGTGAAGGTCCCAGGTTTCATTTGGACAGACATCGATATATTTTGATAAGTTATCGTCAAAATGTGAGGCCCAAATACCTTAAAATTCCCTACAATATGGATATCAAACAAAAGGGGAAGGCCACAGGTTTCATTTGGATTTCGATATATTTCGATAAATTTATCGATAATTTCATAGGACATTTGACTAAAAAGTAAAAAATAAATATAGTTTAAAACAAGTAAGGAAGTCTAAGTTCGGGTGAAACCGAACATTACATACCCAGCTGTGCACATAAAATGCTGTTATTCTTTGTTTTGTATAGTTAATGGTGTTAAAATTAATAAAAATTGCTTGACTCATAAGTGGGCGGTGCCACGCCCACTTTCCAAAATTTTGAAAAAATTATGTAAAGAATATGAAAGTTGATGTATGTACCAAATTATATTATTATAGCTAAATCAGTTAATTAGATATGGACTTTTCAATATTTCCACCTCCTTTCAATATAACTTTTATGAAAAAGTAGGCGTGGTCGCGAAGCGATTTCGTTTATTTTCTATAGCTGAATTTACCACAACAATAGTATGTCCTCTACGAAATTTCGTTATACTAGCATAAACTGTTCTGAAGTTATTAAGAGTCAAAATTTTAAAATTTCTTCAAATATACGTGGGCGGTACCACGCCCCCTTTTCAAAAATTTTTAAAAAATCGGCCTTAGAACATCTAAATCAATACATATTGCAAATTTTATCATTGTAGCTGCTTCTAATATTGAATTAACCCATTTTATACGTTTTTCGAAATTTTCGATATCGAAAAAGGGGCGTGGTTATGGTCCGATTTTACCCATTTTCAATAGCAATCTATTCTGAACCCAAATAAGTACGCATGCCAAATTTGGTGAAGATATCTCATTATTTGCTCAAGTTATCGTGTTAACGGACAGACGGACGGACGGACGGACGGACGGACGGACGGACGGACGGACGGACGGACATGGCTCAATCAAATTTTTTTTCGATCCTGATCCTATTGATATATGGAAGTCTATATCTATCTCGATTCCTTTATACCTGTACAACCAACCGTTATCCTAACAAAGTTATAATACCCTGTGTACAAGTACAGCTGGGTATAAAAAATAAAACTCACGCTTTTAGAGTGTATTGAACTAAAAAGTTGAAAATAATTTTAAAAACCCTACACAGTAGTATTGTGGAAAAAGCGTGGTCCGCTTTGTTCCATAATCTTCGTTTTTTTATTTAATTTATTTTTACCTTTTTAGTGCAGTATTCTTTAAAAGCGGTTGGGAAATGGGCAAATGTATTTAAGAAAAGCTAAAAAATATCCTAAAAACGGTGAAGTACACAGGTTTTTTAGTATATTTTCAAGCTTTTCTGAAATACAATTGCCCATTTCTCAAATACATTTTCCGTTTTCACAAATACATTTTCCTTTCCTCTAATACATTTATCCGTTTCTCAAACACATTTTCCACTTTCTAAAATACATTTTCCTTTTCTCAAATACATTTACCCATTTCCCAAATAGATTTGCCCGTTTCTCGAACACATTTACCTTTTCTAAAATACAGTTTTAAAAGGTGTAGTATGATTTCAACCAGAATTTTCATGACTAACCCTTTGTTTTATTATTTGCCTTTATTTTCATGTTTATTCTTAAGAAAGCAGCGACTATTTGTATTTACCCTATCACCAAAATCATCTGTGAGTTATAAGAGAAAAAGAAGCAAACGAAACGAATGAATTTTGTATTTTTTAACTGGTATGATTTCATCCAGAAAAATTTAGTTGTATACTAATATAAAATGGATATTTCCTGACCAGTATGACTTCAGTCAGAAAATTATAGTTGTAAACTAGTATTACCCAAACGGCAACGGGCAATACCCCAAACGGCAAATGCACAAAATATAGCAAAATTTTAAGGTTTGGTTTATTACCACTAGGAAAGAAGTCAAATTTTGTCCTATTACTCAAATATAGTAAATCATTTCAGACAGGATCGCAAGGGGCTCGTATCAAGCCTGCTTAATTCGTTGGGGCCAATCCGCGCACGACCCGCTGCGACCGGTCGCCGCGATCCGGCACATGCCCGCGCCGCGGCGCGCAGCGCTCGGTCGTCGCGAAAGGGCGCGCCAACCGCCGCGCCGCGCTCCGCCCCCCCCCCCCCCCGGCATTTTTATTTAACATCTTTTGTCCCTTTTAACTTCAAACGCAATACTTGACATTTTTTGTTAACTTTGTGACAATCTATATTTAATTTAAATTTGATTTAACAAAAATTTTGAAAAAATTTATAAACACAACAATAACTCAGTTTTTTTCAATTTCCTTTCCATCGGTGCATATTTCATTTATATATATTAATATATAATATATAAGATGCCAGTTTTGCCAAACTGTCGTCTCCGAAATTTAAGGATGGGGGTACGGGGCTAGCGACCCCAAGACCCTCTAAAGTTTTTATTGGTCGAATTTTCGATCATAAGCGATACTAGGTCATATAAATCGATGTCATAAATCCATCATTGACGAGTTTCACACAGTCGAATTAGTTTTCAAAAATGCATCGCCATATTGGATCCACCATTTTGAAATTAAAAAAACCGATATCGGATTCGTAATCAGACAACGCATAAACCCCCGAGTACCAAGTTTCAATAAAATCCAATTATTTTTCAAAAAAATCACCGCCATATTGGACCCGCCATTTTGAATTTAAAAAAACTGACATCGGATTCATAATCAGCGATGTTATAAACATTCTAGATGCGAAATATATCCAAAAAACCAATGCGCAATGAGATCGGTGTAGGCGTTTTAGTTGCACCGTTTTCTATTTCGAAACATATTTTTAGGAGTTAAACCCTTTCTACTCATCTAAGAAGGCTATTGAATTGCAAGAATATTCGCCAATGAAAACAGAATAACAACACACAAAAACCCAAGGAGTAGCGCGACCTATAAACCACCTTTAAAAAAAAAAAAAAAATAGCAGCCTCTTTTTTTGTCATAAGGAACAATAATTGGGGGTAGCGTTTTAGAATTTCCAAAAAGTCCATATTTGTGAACCACTCTAAAGCATAGTTATGTAAAGTTTAGTAACATATAGAGAAGGCAACATTAACAACTGCTCGGCAAATCGGACAAATTATTTCTGTATTTCCTTCCTCAGCATTCTTTTTGACTTGCTGAAAACAGTCATTGCAAACTTTAAAATGTTTGCATGGAACAAACAAGAGTTGCTGTTCTTGTTCGCAGCATATAATACAAAGGATATAATTTTGTTGAGGTTCGTCTACAGGTACAGTTTCGGATATTTCTTCATCACCCGAATCATCACTATCAGAGGTGTGGATTTCATTTAAAAAATCTTTTGAAACCATAGCCGAGTTCATATTTGAGAATTGAAGCAGAATTTCCTTTATGGTAATTTTTTTATTTCTTAATTGTTTTAGACGGCCTTTAATAAATTTATCAGTTCACACACAGTTCAGTTCTATGCGAACTGTGTTAGTCTTCGACGCAGAGAACGAAGTGTGTTAGTATTCGAGGTAGAGAACGAAGTGTGTTAGTCTTCGACGCAGAAAACTGAAGTGTGTTAGTCTTCGACGCAGAGAACGAAGTGTGTTAGTCTGCCACGCAGAAAACTGAAGTGTGTTAGTCTTCGACGCAGAAAACTGAAGTGTGTTAGTCTTCGACGCAGAAAACTGAACCGTGTTAGTCTTCGACGCAGAGAACGAAGTGTGTTAGTCTTCTACGCAGAAAACTCATCCGTGTTAGTCTTCGTTGGGAGCGACGATACGACAAATGTGCGGTGCGAACACAAAAAAAAGTCAGTGATGCGTTCATGTCCACTTTTTTGCCTTGTTGCTCAAACGTGGGAAAAAAAAATTTGACTTATTTCTCAAATTGATGCAATAACACAAATTTGTGTTATTTCACATTCAGTTGAGCAATAACACAAATTTGGTTTATTGCCGTTTGGGTTATTGCACCCCCCTTAAGAGACTTAGCCCAGCTTATATATGCTAATACTACACTCGCAGTCAAATTTTTTATACATCTTTGCCAAGTTTTTGGATAGTCCTTCTACTACTTTATGATTTTAAGTTACACTCCATTTTTTCCTTGCACAGCATTTCGCTGAGATGTAGAATGTGAGTTTACTTAGTAGATATTTGTTTTTATATTACTCAGCTTTAAGTCTGTTGATGTTAAGGCCAAGTGTTTCCTTATTGACGATATCGTCTTGTTCAACTCTGCTTAAGTCAGTTAATGTCTAGTTACATTCGAACTTGGCACTTTAAGCATGTGCGTCAAATATTTCACCCACCCTCCTCATACAAACTCAAAGCAAAATCCAGGTAAAGTATTTTATGTTAATTTGCAGCGTTCTTCTATTTCTTTGTATCCGTCTGTTTTTTCCGTCTGCAATTAATTTCTTAATCCATTTTAATTATCTTGCTTGCTAAGCGTTTGAATAGAAAACAGTGCAAAAAAGAGCAAACACATAAATGAAATGTAAATTTCAAGGGAATTTAGTTTTGTTTATTTTCAAATTAATCAACCATTCGTATTGACTTAGCTGCTTGCTTGCAAAAGTTATTCGCGGAAATTGATTTGTTTATACGAGGTCAAGTTTTTAGTATTCTAGAGAATTACTTTGAGGTGGGATGAAATTGAATGTAATATAACAACTTAAACTCAGATACAATTACGGCCAATAATCTAAGAAAAACTTCGCATTTTAGTGTGAATTTATTTGAATTTCATTCGGATTATAACCAGTTATTTGGAAGACGTTTCAGTGCTTACTAGCTGCAACAAAGAATCCTCAAACATGCCACTAGAATCAAGCATTGCAGCCCCAAAGAAGACTCTCCGACAACCTAAACGTTATTACATTTGTAAATTGCTGTTTAGTGTTTAGTTTTATGACTTGATTTATGCAACGCAAGAATATTTAGGTTGCATCGGCGCATATTCATTGTCGATATAAAGTAGGCACTAAAGTTAGCGTCAGCTTTTTGACACCATTTCTAACGGCCTATTTATATTTAGTGTCTACTTAATTTCGACTATGAATATGCCCCATCGTATTTAGCCGAAAACATGTTCGATAATACATTCTTGTGCAGATACTCTAGCACCATCCCCTCAGTTCTTACCGATTGGAACACAGAAGGAGCACGCAGCCAGGGTATGATACGTAAACATGAGTGACTGGATTTGAGTGGGGGCCTTACTGACAGAAGTAAAAACATAGTAATTTGTATAGGAGGTATCACGCCCCTTTTCATATATTTTCCTTAGCCATTGGCATCATCGGGAATTACGTTCTAAATGCAATATTTTTAAAACCTCTTTAAATTCATATTACCTTTTATATTGCTCTTTTGCATTGTCCAGATAACAAGTTTTCTAAAATTATGCACTGAACCAAAAACGTACATGTTTTTTACGATCAAAGTTTCATAAAAGTTCACGCTGATTTTTTCTTAGAATCTAAGAAAAATTACATATAATTTAAGAAAAGTTTCTTATTATCTATTATATATAAATGCGCAAACATAACAGGTTTCTCCCTTTTTTGCAATAACCACAATTCTAAGGTATATAAAATTTGGTATGTATCGATATGTCTCGCCGAGCAGGGTGTTCGACAACAAACCAAAAATTTAAAAAAATTAATTATAATATGATTTGAAAATCACACCACTACATGTGATATACACGCATTCGCTTTATAGAGCCGCTGTCATGGGTGTATGTAGGTATGACCACTTGCATTGTTGTGTTTGCATTCATTGCAGTAGGGTGAGTTGTTTTGTTGGCAGCAATAAGATAACATGAGCCAGCGCGTCAACTTTATTGAGCTTAGGTACAAACAGTGTTTACAAAAACAAAATCTGTGCGTGGGGATTCAGAGAAGCAAATTTAAAAAAAAAAAAGCACAAATAAGCTAGAACATGCACAAGGCCCTTCGTGGCTAGACTTAGTGAAATAAAATAAAATGGAAAATTGATAAAATTAAAAAAAAAAGTAAATTCAGAAATAGAAAAGTGATTGAAAGTAAAAAAATAAAATTTGTTGGAAATGAAAGGAAAGGGAATAATATAAAATAAATAAAAATGAAACAAAATGAAATAAATAAAATATTAATTTAAGAAAATAACAGGAAAGGAAAGGGATGGATAAAAGGAAAATTAAGGTAAGTTAAGGTAAGGAACGGAAAATATGACAGAAAAATCAAAGGGAAAGGAAAGGAATGGAAAAGAAAAAAGGAAGGGAAGAAAGGAAATGTAATGTAGGTAAAGCAGTGGAAAAGAAAAGCAAAAGGAGAAAGACAAAGAAAGGAAAGAAGAAAAAAAGAAGGGAAAGAAAAGGTAGCGAGGAAGAAGGTATGGAAAATAAATGAAAATAAAAAGAAAGAAAAATAAAGGAAAGAAAGGTAATGAAAAGCTAAAAAAAATAAGTTAAGGAAATGAATGAAAGAAAAAGAAAAGCAAAGGAGTTGCGGAAAGGAACAAAAGAAAATAAGGAAACGGTAGGAAAGGAAAGGTAAGGAAACGAAATGACAGGAAGGGAAATTTAAGAAAAAAAGTGAAAGAAAATAAAGGTAAGAAAAAAAGAAAAGAAAAGAAATGAAATGAAAAAAAAATGAATAAAATGAAAGGAAACTAAAGCAACGGAAACGAAAGAAAAGGAAAGAAAAAGAAAATAAAGGGAAAAAAGGAATGTAATGGAAATGGAAAGAAGGATCAGGTAAGAATATAAAAGAAACGAAAAGAAAGAAAAAGAACAGAGAAGAACAAAAAAGAACAAAAACGAAAGAAAGAAAGAAGGGAAATAAATGAAATGAAAGAAGAGAAAAGGAAAGAAAAAGAAAGAAGAGAAAAGGAAAGAAAAGGAAAAGAAAGGAGAAGATAAGGAAAGGAAATAAAAGGGAAGAGAAGGAAAAAAGAAAAGCAAAGAGAATAAATTGAGATGAAAGGAGAGGAAAGGAAAGGAAAGAAATACGTATGAAGACGACCTAAGAAGAATAAATAATTATCAACACTGAAACTATATTACTGAATGATGTAAAGAGGGAGGAAAAGGCAAAATGAATCGGAATGTATAGAAACCAAAAATATACAAAATATGGAAAAGAAAGGCAAATTTAAGAAATAGCAAAAAGGTAGAAAAATAAAATAAGGTTTTGTGGTTGAATTTCAACCACTGGGCGAACTCTAGTATATTAAAAAATACGTTAAATTTTATTAATGGCAGAACTTTGTTCTTAAAATATAAGAACTAACATTCATTAATTGTTTTAGCTGAATTTTTTCTTAAATGTTAAGAATTTGTTCTTAAATTTTAAGAAATTATGTACGTTTAAAAGTGTCCATACAATCTAAGAATATTTTTCTTAAAATTTAAGAACTTTTTCACGAAATGTAAGAACTTTTCTTATATTGTTCAATCAAACGTTGACAAAGCCAGACGTGCGTGACAAATAAAATTGTAAAAAACAATAATAAAAATTCGAGAAACATAAGCAAAATATACTAAATAATTGAAAAAAAAAAAAAAAACTCAACCGGTGGAAAGGCCTAGCATAAACAACTTGCAACAAAGGCAGCTCGTAAATCGGCTCCCTCCACCTCCACCAGTGGTGTGAAGAAGCCCCGTCGTTATCGCCCTGGTACCTACAGAAGCTTTGCGAGAAATTAGCCGTTCTCAGAAGTCAACTGAATTGCCCATCCGTTCCAGCGTTTAGTTCGTGAAATCGCTTAAGATTTCAAAACTGATTTACTTTTCCAATCTGATGCTACTGGTGCTTTGCAAGAAGCATCTGAGTCATATTTTGTGGGATTTTCGAAGATACCATCTTGTGCGCTATTCATGCAAAACGTTTACCTAACACATCCGGGAAGATCGCGGTTAAGTTTATGTATATTATTTTATCAATAATCATTATATTATTTATTATCCTAAATTCTACTTTTTGTAAATAATAAGTAAAAATTATAATAAAATTGCATTTTAGTAAATTTTAATTTTTTGAAGTTTTAGGAATAAGTTCGTAAAATTTAAGAACGGATTCATATGTTCTACGAATGAGTTCGTATAATTTATGAATGGATTACATATTCTACGAATCGGTTCGTACAATTTAAGAATTGGAACATACATTCTAAGAATGAGTTCGTATAATTTAAGAATGGATCGACATTTCTATTCTAAGAATGAGTTCGTATATTCTAAGAATGCGTTCATTGATTCGAAGAATTATTGTACAAATTTTGTTTGACATGAATATTTACGAATTTTTGTTCTATGAAAACGTTCTTTGGAGAGCTTTTAATGAAAAAATTCTTAAAATATACGTACTTTTTCGTAGAAAATATGTTCTTTTTTGGTTCAGTGTGCACGCCATAACTGTAAAAATTTATTTAGAAATAGTAGAGTAATGTAATGACACACATTATTTTGCATGGAAATGTCGAAAGTTATTCGTGAGACCACTAGAAGATCATAAGGAAAGTGTAAAACTGATAATATGAAAGATATAAAAGAAAAAGTTAAGGAGGCAGTTAAAAGAAGTAAATTAAAAAACTATGACTTTAGCGTTGTTTTGTCCTGACAAATTATGATCTTGCCACTTGAAACGTTATTCCCGAAGATGCTTCAATTCGTATATCTTGGTACCGAATTTCAGTCGTGTAGCGTGCGTGTTTCGAGAGATATGTGCTACTATCTTTTATCCGCGGCTCCGCTAGCCCAATAAGATACCCATATTGTAGGCATATTTCAAGGCTTTCGGGAAACCATACTTTGCCCGATCACTCAGCTATCGATAAACTTGTATATCGAAATACAATTGGATGAGTCATTTCGTCATCCCTGACTGACTTTCCTAGCGTTGGTGGTATCACAACGGGCCTTTCAAAACTGACCTAAGTATGCCACTGCGGCAGGCACTTGAACCTAACCTAACGCAAATATTTTCAGAGATATGGACTATGAAATATTCCATTAGTATGGGAATTGCCACGCCCCCTTTATATGTATATATCAAAATATTTTCTATGACCATCCCTGGAAGACTGGAGTGCGTGTTTCAAATTTCCAAATTGGATTTACTCGGTTCGATTTATTCAAAAGTTTACGGTTTTCATAGCCTACTAACTTAGTTCATATTTTTTTTAGTACTAAGGCTCTTTTTGATGACATGGCATAAAATAATATACATATAAGTATCCGTGGCAAACTTTCGTTCTTATCGATAGCCTGCTTTAGGTTTGATGAATATTAATTTATTACGATTTGCTTAACACTTATCCTGTATTCAAAAAAAGTAACGTACGTGACATAAGTGGGTCATTTTTGCCCAATGGACGAATTAATAGACTTTTTATTATTTATTTATTTTATTTCAAGGTTTGAAGTATTTTTTTAATTTATAAATAATAAAATTCAATTAAGGAAGTACAAAAAGGTGTTCTTAGGGTTATTTTGAGCAACTAGTACATATAAACTTACTCCTGTATTCAAAAAAAGTAACGTACGTGACATAAGTGGGTCATTTTTGCCCAATGGACTAATGAATAGTTTTTGATTTTATTTCAAGCTTTCAAGTACTTTTTTAGCTTGAAAATAATAAAATTTTATTAAATAAGTACAAAAATATCTTATTAGGGCAACTTTGAGCAACTAGTACATATAAACTTGCTCCTTTTACTATTGGGCAATTTTGACCCATTTATACAATATACGCAATTATTTCTGCCCAGTCTATCCTGTAGATGAAACATTTAAACAAAACCTTTTTTCAAGTATAGTTTGATTAAATAATAAAAGTCGAAAAGTTTCAATAGATTATAGAAAGTCTATAAAAAGATATGCAACTTTCAAAGTCGTTTGGGCAGTTTTGACCCACTTATACAGGATAAGTGTTAAAATCACGCTTTTTTCTCAACTTGTTGGGGCTGGCGCCATCTCAAAACTTCATGACTGTAATATTTTGTGATTTTTATTAATTCGTATAAAGGTAACTTTTGCTATGCCGCTACAAAAAAATCAAAAGAAAATCATCATGTGTTATCACTCCACCTTTGTGCAGACAAGACATGCCATGGCGTATACTCAACATTAACCTTTCCATTTAAGAGCTAAAGAAATAATTAAGTACATAAAAAAGAGCGAATAATAATTAAACTTTAACAAATTTGAGGTGATTGAACTACATAGTTACGCTCTATCAAATCCAAATTTTACAACTAGAAACTCAAATAAACCGCAAATGGCATTTGCACTCCAAACCACATTATCGGGTGCAAGATGTATGCGTCCTTGCAGACAGTTAACTTTTGACGGTTTTTGGTGTAGATGCATGTGTGTTAGTAATTGCTAATATCCCAGCTAATCAAATGAATGAATAAAGACTTCGTCAGGAGCAAATAATTCGTATTTGTCAGGGCTTTCCTAAAGAGCCCTAAAAGAACAAGTATGGTCAAACACTCACTACCAAGTACAAAGCATTCAGTCTTAGTAATATCGCATATGAATCTACATAGCTATCGTGTTGTTCGAAAACTTTACATCGAAGTTCTAATGTGTTAAAAAAATCGTTTTAGTATCACTCGACGTCCTGCCTCAGTGTTTCCAAATGGCCTCAGTTTTCGCGCAAAATGCTAAGTGCCAGCGACTGATGTTAACGGTTAACTGGGATACACGTGGTTAAGACTCATAAATACAAACTCACATACACAAGTGTACATATGCAGTGAACTTGTGGCAAAAAAATTAAGTAATGCCATTAGCCGGCAGTCGTCGTAAACGCACCTACATATATGCATATAAAATCTTAGGAAAGGGTATATAGAACTTTGAACATTAAAGCGAAGAAAGGATGTAAAGCAATATGAAGAACCGGAATTTCATAACACACACTGAAAAGGACAATGACCAAAGTCTAGCATAAAATAGTCGTCGTTGGCGCCTCAAGCGCAATAATGGCATTGTGCCATTAAAGCCTACTGGCCCAAATACAAATTGTGAGCGGTGTCTTTGACGTCGACATAATTTTTACGTTGACCAGAATGTATTCAGTTGAATTTAAAAAAAAAATTACTAAAAGGGGAGTGATGGGCTCTATTTGGCTAAGTAAGTGCAATTTTCTTTTTTCCTAGTTATGCGACTAAATTTGCCTCAGCAGTTTATTAAGCAGGCATGTTAGTTAAATTGAAACTTTCGTGTGACAGAAATTGAATTGAAACTATTTACATAAAGCTGGGTGAAATTTGATAAAGGTATAACTGGTTTCTTAGAACAATTTATAAGGTAAATATTTGTTAGGTATATACATAAACGTCAAAAAGAATTTACATTTAGACTTGCGGTTATTGTCCTTTGTTAACGCCAGACAAGTTGCTTCAGTTTTATATGAAAAACTATGCAACTTATATGAGAAAGATTTGTCACACATATCTATCACTGGGTAACATCCAAAAGCCACCTTGTTTTTGGAAAAAAATAGAACGAGCGTTCCTAGGTCATTACGTATATCTACGTAACATTTTATCACTTGTATACAAATTTTAAGTGACTTTACGCCATCAAATCAAGTTTACGTAAAGAGAGGGAGGCAAATATAAGCGACATTTTTTTTTTTAAATGTATAAAAGATGTTCCAAACTTTCATTTTTTATAGTTAGAAGTCAACATTTACGAAGTTTAATTTTTGCTGCCTTATATTCGCTTTAATATTAGGTGGTCTGTACTAATTTTTTTTAATTTAAGCAGGTAGCGCTATATTTCGTACAAAATCACAACTAGAAACACGCTTTTAAAGTTACTAGAGTTTGCCCAGTGGTTGAAATTTAACCACAAAACCTTTATTTAGAACTCTACATTTTTCAAGTTCAGTTTCCTTAACTTTCACTTTTTTTGCTATTTCTTAAATTTTCCTTACTTTCCTTATTTTTTTATTTTCCTTTTCTATACATTCCTCTTCCGGAGTGTAATAGGGTGTGGTTGCTGTGTGACCTTGCGCAATCCTGACTATTGCGTCCTCGTTCGTACACTCTGGGCAACGTGAGCTATCTAGGCTCGCGGCAGAAAGAGAGGGAGCCCCGGTGGGGCCACTCTGACATACTTGGTTTAAGGGCTCACCGCGGTCTTTTGCGCAGCGTCTGTTCACCATGAGGTGCGGCTGCAAGCGCGCGCCTGTATTGAAGCAAGCGGTTCGCTATATAAATGTGTAAATATTTTCCAAAAACCCCGAAACGGGTTGTGCGCTGGATTTGGGACCCGCCACGCAAAAAACTTAATTCCAATGAAAACTAATGTACCAAAGCCTCGGATGAGAACCCCCTTTAATGTTGACGAGACGGCAAAACGAATAAGGCATAACGATTTGGATATTAGGGCATGTGTCGGGAATTTCCGGACCCTTTCAAGGGACGGTACCGCTGCCCGACTGGTTAATGTCCTCGTAGGCGCAAATGCGATGGACGGGGCAAGGAAAGACGACCATCGGTCCTTGTGACGTATGCTATGGTGGCCAGGCACGCGGCAAAGCGCGTGGTGTAGGATTCGTGGTGGGAAAGAGACTTCGCCGCCAAGTATTAGCGTTCACTCCTGTGACGAGCGTCTCGCTGCTATCCGCATCAAGGCGAGGTTTTTCAACCTAACATTTATCTGCGCCTATGCGCCGACTGGGGAGACGGACGACGCAGAGAAGGATTCCTTCTACGATATCTTTGATAATGATATCAAAATCGTGCTCGGCGACTGTAATGCCAAGGTGGACAAGGAAGGAGTCTTTGGTCCTACAGTTGGAAAATTTAGTCTCCACGATATAACATCACCCAACGGCACTAGGTTGATTGACTACGCCGCTGCTCGCAATATGGTCATCAGTAGTACCAGGCTCCACCATAAGCGAATACACCAAACCACATGGCTGTCCCCTGATCAAAGAAATAGAAACCAGATTGATCATGTCATGATCGACGGCAGCCACAGCTCCACCGTTCTGGACGTGCGTACCCTACGTGGTCCCAATATCGACTCGAACTATTATCTTGTTTCAACCGAGATACAAACACGCCTCTGTGCAGCGAAGAAATTGCGCACAGTAACGGAAGGAAAGTTTGACGTCGAGAAGTTGCGCACGACACGGACAGCTGATAATTTCTCCACTCCACTCTCACGCCTGCTATCGGAGAGCAATCCTTGACCTAACGATGTTACCGAGCAATGGAAGCATATCTCTAACTCATTACGTACCGCCGCTGAGGCCATTATAGGGTTTCAGTGAGCCCGCAAGAACAACTGGTACGATGAGGAATGTAGCACTGCCTCGGACAAAAAGGACGCTGCATACAGGGAGACGTTGGGATCGGGCGCAACCCGCAGTGTATGGCAACGCTATAGTGAGGCGAGGAAGGAAGAGAGGCGCCTTTTCAGAAAAAAGAAACGTGAAGCCGAAAGTCGTGAGTGTGAGGAGCTTGAGATGCTGGCTGACAGGAATGATGCCCGAAAATTCTATGAAAAGATCCGGCGGATGACGGACGGTTTAAAGACCGGGGCAAGTTCCTGTAAGGACAATAATGGCGACCTGAAAACCGACGTACAGAATGAACTTAAATTATGGAGGGAGCACTTCTCCTCACTGCTAAATTGCGAGGGAGACGTCGAACCCGATACCCCAATCCCTGACGATGGAAAAGTCGTCCCACCACCTGACTATGATGAAGTGAGGATAGCTATATCCCGGCTCAAAAACAACAAATCGCCTGAGAAAGACGGACTACCCGCCGAGCTGTTCAAACAGGGAGGCGAAGAGCTGGTAAAAAGCATGCATGAGCTCTTATGCAGAATATGGTCACATGAGTGCCTGCCTCCAGATTGGAATTTGAGTGTGCTCTGCCCAATCGAAAAGAAAGGCGATCCCGCTATCCCCACCAACTACCGCGGAATCAGTCTTCTTAATATCGCATATAAGGTTCTTTCTACCGTATGGTGTGAAAGACTGAAGCCCATCGTAGACAAACTGATTGGACCTTATCACTGTGGCTTTAGTCCTGGTAAGTCTACCATCGACCAGATTTTCACGATACGCCAAATCCTGGAGAAGACCCATAATAAAAGAATCGACACTCACCATCTCTTTGTCGATTTTAAGGCCACTTTTGACAGCGCAAAAAGGAGTTGCCTGTATGCCGCCATGTCTGAATTTGACTTCCCTGCAAAGCTTATACGGCTTTGCCAAATGACGTTGAGCAAAACCAACAGCTCCGTCAGAATCGGGAAGGACCTCTCTGATCCCAATTTTCCGGTCCCTAACTTGAACCCTTTTACAGATATTCTGCTTGAAAAATTAATTTGTATGGGAGGTGCCTCGCCCCCCTTTTCTGATAACGCCCCTTTTTATGTGTTAGAATGCTTTTGATACTATATAGGCCTGTACCAATTTTCAGGCCTCTACCTTCAACCCTTTCACAGATATTTTGCTTGAAAAAATTAGTTTGTATGGAAGGTGCCACGTCCCCTTTCCTGATAACCCCCTTTTTTAGTTATAAACCTTCTCCTCATGCGTCTCTTCAATGTGGCAAAATTTGGTTAAAATCGGTTCACCCATTCTCCGTAAAGTTCATTACCATGCGAAAAATGGCTAAATTTTTATATATAGAGAGAGAGAAGAAGATATAGTCCTTATCATAATTATAGGACACCTCGTTCTGACATGTTCTAAGCCCTTATATGGTGTTTCCACCAAAAACAAACACAGTGTTTGTAGGTTTTGGGTTTGAAATAATTTTCAACTGTTTCCACCGCGTGTTTGATATAAATTGTGTTCAATCTGTCATTCGTGTAATTTTATTATTCGAAAATTTTGTGGAAAATGCTATTTGCGCCAAAAGGTGGATCCAGCCACGAAAGCCCACTGGTAGCCGTTTGGGTCTTATAAAAGCTATAACCTTTATAACATAGTCCAGTTTTGCGGTGGACCTATCAAACAAGTGTTTGGCCCTATGATTTTGCGTTGCATTTTGATAAATATTAAAAAAATTTAAAATTTTAAATATAAATTAATTTAATTTTAGTTGTCAACAATTTTGACAAACTGAAAGCAATGGTAGCATGATTTCGATAAGATTTAAAAACCAAAAGGAAATAATGACGTAAATGAACATTATTGCCATCATTTAATGATAGATCGTTGGCAAACCCAAAGCAAACACGCCTTAAAAAAAGGGTTTGAAATGGGTTTGTGTTATGAAATTTGTATTAGATTTGACAAGGGTTTCGAGTAGTGTTTGATTTTAAACACGCTATGGCTAGAAAACACGGTGTTTGCTTTTGGTGGAAACACCATATTATGCAATTTAATTTTGGTTTTAATTTTTTGCTAATAGAATTCAAAACTGAAAATAGTAAAAGTCTCCGCTCAATTCTAGTCTAACAACCCGTTTACTAAAATATTTTAAAAATGTGTTTTTTTGAGAAAAATTTACCAGCGCGTAGGAACCAGACAAGCCGACATATATTTCCATGATACTGGAGTTACATCTCTTCAAGGACTTTACTTCCCGGCATTGTGAGAGTCGAACTCACAACACTGTAGTGACTTGTATGCTAGAAGGTGTAGCACCTTAGGCCACTACCCAGCTTGAAGGTAAACCCTTCTCAGTGTCCATTTATGCATATATTTATACTTCCATATAGAACATTTCTTTAATTTCAATGCTAACTTATATGAAAGATTTGCGAATTTTACGACTTGGTGTGAAACCTATGAAAGAATTTTCTATGCTTAATGAAGCACGAATATTTTTCCATTTATAACATTTAAACCGACGGTATTTACAAGCAATTTTCGGGATTGTATGAAAATGTGTTTTTTTTGAGAAAAATTTACCTACGCGCTGCAGGAACCAGACAAGCCGACATAACTACATATGTTTCGATGATACTGGAGTTACATCTCTTCAAGGACTTTTCTTCCCGGCATTGTGAGAGTCGAACTCACAACACTATAGTGACTTGTATGCTAGAAGGTCTAGCACCTTAGGCCACTACGCAGCTTGAAGGTAAACCCTTCTCAGTGTCCATTTATGCATATATTTATACTTCCATATAGAACATTTCTTTAATTTCAATGCTAACTTATATGAAAGATAGAAAAAAAAACGAAAATGCTTTTTTGTAGCCCGTTCAATTCTAGTCTAACAAAGTGTAAGTTTTAAGTATCTCAAAAATCTATTATATATAAATGCGCAAACATAACTGGTTCGTCCCTTTTTTGCAATAACCACAATTCTAAGGTATATAAAATTTGGTATGTATCGATATGTCTCGGCGAGCAGGGTGGCCGAAAACAAACCAAAAATTAAAAAAAATTAATTATAATATGATTTGAAAATCACACCACTACATGTGATATACACGCATTCGCTTTATAGAGCCGCTGTTATGGGTGTATGTATGTAGGTATGACCACTTGCATTCTTGTGTTTGCATTCATTGCAGTAGGGTGAGTTGTTTTGTTGGCAGCAATAAGATAACATGAGCCAGCGCGTCAACTTTATTGAGCTTAGGTACAAACAGTGTTTACAAAAACAAAATCTGTGTGTTTAAAAAAAAAGAAAGCACAAATAAGCTAGATCATGCACAAGGCCCTTCGTGGCTAGACTTAGTGAAATAAAATAAAATGGAAAATTGATAAAATTAAAAAAAAGTAAAATCAGAAATAGAAAAGTGATTGAAATTATAATTACAGAAAAATCAAAGGGAAAGGAAAGGAATGGAAAAGAAAAAAGGAAGGGAAGAAAGGAAATGTAATGTAGGTAAAGCAGTGGAAAAGAAAAGAAAAAGGAGAAAGACAAAGAAAGGAAAGATGAAAAAAAGAAGGGAAAGAAAAGGTAGCGAGGTAGAAGGTATGGAAAATAAATGAACATAAAAAGAAAGAAAAATAAAGGAAAGAAAGGTAATGAAAAGCTAAAAAAAAATAAGTTAAGGAAATGAATGAAAGAAAAAGGAAAGCAAAGGAGTTGCGGAAAGGAACAAAAGAAAATAAGGAAACGGGAGGAAAGGAAAGGTAAGGAAACGAAATGACAGGAAGGGAAATTTAAGAAAAAAAGTGGAAGAAAATAAAGGTAAGAAAAAAATAAAAGAAAAGAAATGAAATGAAAAAAAAGGAATA
Source organism: Campiglossa producta (assembly GCA_964058755.1). Lineage (NCBI taxonomy): Eukaryota > Metazoa > Arthropoda > Insecta > Diptera > Tephritidae > Campiglossa > Campiglossa producta. Next base: position 47,939,780 of record CAXKVI010000002.1, read on the forward strand.
AAATGAAAGGAAACTAAAGCAACGGAAACGAAAGGAAAGGAAAGAAAAAGAAAATAAAAGGAAAAAAGTAATGTAATGGAAATGGAAAGAAGGATCAGGTAAGAATATAAAAGAAACGAAAAGAAAGAAAAAAAACAGAGAAGAACAAAAAAGAAAAAAAAGAAAGAAAGAAAGAAGGGAAATAAAATGAAATGAAAGAAGAGAAAAGGAAAGAAAAGGAAAGAAAAGGATAAGAAAGGAGAAGATAAGGAAAGGAAATAAAAGGGAAGAGAAGGAAAAAAGAAAAGCAAAGAGAATAAATTGAGATGAAAGGAGAGGAAAGGAAAGGAAAGAAATACGTATGAAGACGACCTAAGAAGAATAAATAATTATCAACACTGAAACTATATTACTGAATGATGTAAAGAGGGAGGAAAAGGCAAAGTGAATAGGAATGTATAGAAACCAAAAATATACAAAATATGGAAAAGAAAGGCAAATTTAAGAAATAGCAAAAAGGTAGGAAAATAAAATATGGCTTTGTGGTTGAATTTCAACCACTGGGCGAACTCTAGTCTACTTTAATTGTTAAACATTTTTTTGAGGGCATCAGATATTTTTTTTCATAGAACTAAAAATGTTGATTTTGGGATATTTGGAGAAAAGTCATATATGTAATACTTCTATATTGGCAGCAACGTATCTTCTCCATGTGTAATAATTACGAAATCAATTCGAGGCAAGCTAGTGCCGTTTTTGTCAATGTATTGTGTACGTGTATATTCATAAACTAAAAAATTTAAAAAATTGTCAAAGCAATAAAGTAGCGGATTTCATTGATAGCGGCCCAAATGTATTGAAACCAAACAAAATTTTTTTTGAAAATATGTTGAGGCTTGTTGTCACAAGTATAATGATAAGGTATCTATAGTTTTTCGTCTTAGAGCCCAATCAGTATACTTAACCTAACTTAATTAAGCCAAAAGTTTCCAATATTTTCTTTCGTAAGTTTACGTTTTAAATAACAATTTATACAGATTTCTCGTATTCCAGGTAGGCCTTAAGTTAAGTTAAGTATACGTAAAGACTGATTGGACCCTAACGTGGCCCTTAATTGTGTATTAAGCTAATAACTTTCAAGGAGCTATTTTTGTATATTCGAATATTCGCTACTATCTTCATAGTGGCATAACCGATCTTGAAACAGATAACTGACTACATTCTGTGTTAATAAGCTAGGTCCACAGCGAGCTAAGCTCTGTGACCCAGGCGCTTTTTATAGTTCTTTTTTTTTACTTTTAAAATTTATAAAAAATTAAATTTTAATTTATGTCGCGTTAGTGTTTTTTTGTTTGAAACGCTCATGATTTTTTGAATTATTTTTGTAAACAAAAATTTATGCCTGCCTCGCTCGAAATGAATATATCTGTACTGTGATGTTTACGAACGGCCAATATAGGAGTTTAAATATATGAGAAAAGTGCGCAGCATAGCCAAAAAAAATTCTAACAATTAAAGGAGATTTTGAGATACTTAAAACTTACACTTTGTTAGACTAGAATTGAACGGGCTACAAAATAGCATTTTCGGTTTTTTGTTTCAAAATATTTGAAAAATTTTTGTTCTTTTATCAAACAGCTTTTTAACTTAAAAAAATCAGAGTAAACGCTTAAAACTTTTACTTTTACTGTTTTCAATTTAGAATTCTATTAGTAAAAAATGAAAATGAAAATAAAATTGTATAAGGGCTTAGAACATGTCAAAACGAGGTGTCCTATAATTATGATAAGGTCTGTAGAAAAGCCAAATATATAGCTAAAATTTGCAGAAGTTAAAAGCAGTTTTGTTTGAATGAAAATTGTTGGACACTGACCAATCAATGCATATCATTTGTTCTCGCCAGTCACTTAGTTGACGGCAAATACTCCGCAATATATGTACGCTGTTGTCTCCGATGGCGCGGTTTGATTGGTGTGATGACTGTTCTTTCATTAACAAAACCTCAGTTAAAATTTTGCCGAGGAACGCCGCTCAAAAGAGATACTACGAGTAATTCAGTTTCTATATATCTTCTATTATATATAAATGCGCAATGCTTAAAAGTTTTCTCCCTTTTTTATGAAATTTGATATATATCGATAGGTCTCGCCGAGCAGGGTGTGCGACAACAAACCAAAAATTAAAAAAAATTAATTACAATATGATTTGAAAGTCACACCACTACAAGTGCTAAACACGCAGTCACTTTATAGAGCCGCTGTTATGTGTGTATGTACGTACACTTGCATTGTTGTGCTTGCATTCATTGCAGTTGGCGAGAGTCCGAGTGTGAGTTGTTTTGTTGGCAGCAATAATAAACATGGGCTAGCCCTTCAACTTTATTGAGCGTAGGTACAAACAGTGTTTACAAAAACAAAATCTGTGCGTGGGTATTCAGAGAAGCAAATGCTTGCTCAGACATGATGTTTAAAAAAAAAAAGCACAAAGCCCTTCGTGGCTAGACTTAGTGAAATAAAATAAAAAAGGAAAATTGATAAAACTAAAAAAAGTAAAATAAGAAATAGAAAAGTGATTGAAAGTAAAAAAAGAAATTTGTTGGAAACGAAAGGAAAGGAAGGAATATAAAATAAATACAAATAAAACAAAATGAAATAAAAGGAAGGAAAGGAATGGATAAAAGGAAAATAAAGGTAAGATAAGGTAAGGAACGGAAAATATGAGAGAAAAATCAAAGGCAAATAAAGGTAGGAAAAGGAAAGGAATGGAAGAGAAAAAATGAAGGGAAGAAAAGAAATGTAATGTAGGTAAAGGAGTGGAAAAGAGAGGCAAATATAGAAAGACAAAGAAAGGAAAGAAGAGAAAAAGAAAGGAAAGGAAAGGCAGGAAGGTACGGAAAATAAATGAAAATAAAAAGAATGAAAAATAAAGGAAAGAAATGTAATGAAAAGTTAAAAAAAAATAAGTAAAGGAAATGAATGGAAAAGAAAGAAAGCTAAAGGAGTTACGGAAAGAAAAAAAGAAAGTGATGAAACGGTAGGAAAGGAAAGGTAGGAAAAGGAAAGGTAAGGAAAAAAGTGAAAGAAAATAAAGGTAAGAAAAAAATAAAAGAAAAGAAATGAAAGGAAAGGAATGGAAGAGAAAAAATGAAGGGAAGAAAAGAAATGTAATGTAGGTAAAGGAGTGGAAAAGAGAGGCAAATATAGAAAGACAAAGAAAGGAAAGAAGAGAAAAAGAAAGGAAAGGAAAGGTAGCGAGGAGGAAGGTACGGAAAATAAATGAAAATAAAAAGAATGAAAAATAAAGGAAAGAAATGTAATGAAAAGTTAAAAAAAATAAGTAAAGGAAATGAATGGAAAAGAAAGAAAGCTAAAGGAGTTACGGAAAGAAAAAAAGAAAGTAATGAAACAATAGGAAAGGAAAGGTAGGAAAAGGAAAGGTAAGGAAAAAAGTGAAAGAAAATAAAGGTAAGAAAAAAATAAAAGAAAAGAAATGAAATGAAAAAAAAATGAATAAAATGAGAGGAAACTAAGGGAAACGAAACTAAAGCAAAGGAAACGAAAGGAAATTAAAGAAAAAGAAAATAAAAGGAAAAAAGGAATGTAATGGAAATGTAAAGAAAGGTCAGGTAAGAGAATGAAAGAAACGAAAAGAAAGGAAAACAAAAGAAAAGAACAGAAAACAGAGAAAGAAAGAAGGGAAATAAAATGAAATGAAAGAAGAGAAAAGGGAAGAAAAGGAAAAGAAAAGGGAGGGAAGAAAAGGAAAGGAAAGAAAAGAGTAGGGGAGGAAAGAAAAGCAAAATAAATAAAATGAGATGAAAGGAGAGGAAAGATCTAAGCTGGAGTTAAATGGTGGGCGGCGAGCAGTTTATTATTATTGTTGTTGCTATATTATATGGTTGAGGGAGTTGGCCGGGGTTGCCGGTTCGAATCCCACCTCAACCAAAGTCTTTTTAATTTTATTTATTTTATTATTTTTATATCATTCAAGTCTCATGGACTGTGTTTGGTTCTTTTTAATTATTGGTATGTACCATCAAGTGTAGTAGACTGTGTTTTGGTATTGACACTCTGTATGTATTAATTGGGGCGAGCACTTTGGCTCTGAGAATGCATCGTTGGCTATTCTCACTTCCTTAGAAACCCCCTCAAAATTGTTGGTGGTGAGCACTTGGGCTCTGAGGCATTGGCGGCTATTGGCTTACCCCATTTTGCTTGTGAAAAACCACGTTTTGTGACTGCGACTATAAGCTATGTATTCCGAATATTCCATAAATTATCTGCGAATTACAATAATATGTAATGCAGATGAAATAAACGAAACCATGTTATGTCGCTTAAACAGAAAGGAAAGGAAATAAAAGCAAAGGAAATGAAAGGAAAGAAATACGTATGAAGACTACCTAATAAGAATAAATAATTATCAACATTGAAACTATATTACTGAATGGTGTAAAGAGGGAGGAAAAGGCAAAATGAACAGGAATGTATAGAAACCAAATATATGAAAAGAATTGCAAATTTAAGAAACAGCAAAAAGGTAGGAAAATAAAATAAGTTTTTGTGGTTGAATTTCAACCACTGGGCGAACTCTAGTTATATATAAATGCGCAATGCTTAAAAGTTTTCTCCCTTTTTTGCAATAACCACAATTCTAAGGTATATAAAATTTGATATGTATCGATAGGTCTCGCCGAGCAGGGTGTGCGACAATAAACCAAAAATAAAAAAAAATTAATTGTATTATGATTTGAAAGTCACACCACTGCAAGTGCTAAACACGAATACATTTTATAGAGCCGCTGTTATGTGTATATGTAGGTACACTTGCATTGTTGTGCTTGCATTCATTGCAGTTGGGGAGAGTCCGAGTGTGATACCTCAATTCTGTAAGCTGTATCTAGTCACTAATAGAGACATTTCGTGGTCTTTTTCTTATTTGATACAATTTGGTATTCAGTAAGCTGCCTCACATCTGTAGTCTCAATAAAGAGTCACTAATTTGTCATCTTCTTGTAGGCAGGTAACAAAAAAAAATTAGTTAAAGAAAATTTGTTAAAAAATTTAAAAAATTAAAAAAAAATTGAATTTGGGAATTAGAAGTATTTAAATGTTTAAAAAAAGTTAATTAAATTTGGAAAAAATTAATAAAAAAATAAAAATTTACTGTTCGCGGACCGGCACTTGAACCTGCGACCTCCCGCGTCATAATCCGGACGCTTAACGCCTGGACTACATCGACATCTATAGGACGGGTGTCAAATGCGTTACTTAAAATTTATGCAATTTTTGTATTCACCACACTTTAAAATGAGCGAGAGAGAGACTGTGGTAGATTTCTTGTGACTATCTTTTATAGAATACCGGAATCATCTCAAGTCACAAAAATTGTATCTAATGAAATACCTCAAATTTAGTGACTTGATATGAGACAGAATTACAGAATACTGGTATGAGTTGTTTTGTTGGCAGCAATATGTAGGTACAAACAGTGTATACAAAAACAAATTCTGTGCGTGGGTATTCAGAGAAGCAAATGCTTGCTCAGACATGATGTTTTGAAAAAAAAAAAGCACAAATAAGCTGGATCATGCGCAAAATCCTTCGTGGCTAGACTTATACCTCAATTCTATAAGCTGTATCTAGTCACTAATAGAGACATTTCGTGGTCTATTTCTTATTTGATACAATTTGGTATTCAGTAAGCTGCCTCCCATCTGTAGTCTCAATAAATAGTCACTAATTTGTCATCTGTTTGTAGGCAGGTAACAAACAAAATTAATTAAAGAAAATTTGTTGAAAAATTTAAAAAATTAAAAAAAAAGTGAATTTGCGAATTAGAAGTATTTAAATGTTTAAATAAAGTTAATTAAACTTGAAGAAATTAAATAAAAAAATAAAAATTTACTCTTCGCGGACCGGCACTTGAACCAGCGACCTCCCGCGTCATAACCCGGACGCCTAACACCTGGGCTACATCGACATCTATAGAGCGGGTGTCAAATGCGTTACTTAAAATTTATGCAATTTTTGTATTCACCACACCTTCAAATGAGCGAGAGAGAGACTGTGGTAGATTTCTTGTGACTATCTCTTATAGAATACCGGAATCATCCCAAGTCACAAAAATTGTATCTAATGAAATATCTCAAATTTAGTGACTTGATACGAGACACAATTACAGAATACTGGTATTAGTGAAATAAAATACATAAAATGAAAAATTGAAGAAATTAAAAAAAAGTAAAATAAGAAGTAGAAAAGAAATTTGTTGGAAATGAAAGGAAAGGAATAATATAGGTTAGGTTCAAGTGGCTGCCGCAGAGGCACACTTAGGCCAGTTTTGAAAGGCCCGTTGTGATACCACCAACACAAGGAAAGTCAGTCCCGGAACCCAGCCAAATGGAAAATCCCTAAGTTGTTGGGATTTTCCACATAGCAGAATCCCGGGACTGACACTCCTAAACCGACACCGTTACTCCTCCTCAAACCACTTAGATGACTTTATGAAGGCCATCAAGTCCTTTATGTCCAGTTCCGCGATCTGGCTTAGGCTATCCAGGAACGGAGCTCCCAAAAAGCGTGTTCTCGCGCCGCTTAAAGCCGGACAGTTGCAGATGAGGTGTTCCACTGTTTCCTCCTCCTCATCATCTTTGCAACTCTTGCAGCATCGTCGATAGGGCACACTTAGCCTTTCTGCATGCCTACCAATGAGGCAGTGACCGGTTAATACCCCTATCAATATGCAGATTTCCCTCCTAGTTAGAGCATAAATGCGTCGAGACCTTTTAAGATCCCATTTTTGCCAGGTTTGTTTCGATATCCGGCACCCTGGGGATTGCAGCCATCTTTCGTTGGCTTGACGGAGTGTGTGCTCCTTCAGCATTAGTTTGCATGTGGCAAACGGCATACCTAAGCGCTCTTTATCCTGAAGAACCTGCTTGGTCGTGCCCTGCCTGGCAAGCTCGTCTGCCTTACAGTTTCCCTCAATGTCCCGGGACCCATATGAGGTTTACGCGGTTCTGTTGGGCCATCTCCTGAAGAGATCGACGACAGCTGAGCGTCAGTTCAGAGTTGAATGTGTATGAGCCAAGGGATTTGATGGCCGCTTGGCTATCGCTGAAAATAGCGATATCTTCTCCGATAACACGTTTGCTTAACCAGGCCGCGGCGTCTAGGATTGCCGAGACTTCCGCCTGGAAGACGCTACAATGATCAGGTAGTCTGAAGGAGAGCTCAAGGTCCAAATCCCTTGAATAAACCCCTCCTCCAACTCTGCCGTCCAACTTCGAGCCGTCGGTGTATATGGAAGTGCCACTATTTGTTTCGGGACACAAATCCGTCCTCTCCCAGTCTTCTCTGCTGGGAATGTTTATTTTGAAACAGCTATCGCCGACTGTAGTGGTCGCACAACGATCTGTGCTTAGAGGGAGAAAGCTGTAAGATTCCAGTATACTGGAGTGTCCAATAGTACCCGCACCCCAACTGGAGGTTTCTCTTAGGCGCAGAGCTGATGCCGCTGCTGACCGAAACCCTTCCAGATCAAGTGGCAAAATGCCCAGAATGACCTGGAGGGCTTCGTTGGGCGTTGTCCTTAGCGCACCGCTTATACAGATCATATTGGATCTATGGACTTTCCGCAACAGATTCAGGTATGTTGCCTTGCTCAGCGCAGGCCACCATACGACGACTCCATATAGCATGATTGGACGAATGATGGCCGTGTAGATCCAACTGCATACTCTAGGGCTGAGCCCCCATTTTTTGCCAATGGCTCTTTTGCGATGCAAGCTTTCTAGGAAAATAAAATAAGGTTTTGTGGTTGAATTTCAACCACTGGGCGAACTCTAGTTTATTTAAAGTGTCCTAACGCCATTTGTTCGCGTCCACTTGAATACTCACCCATGAAAGCATCTTTCATGGTAGCCGTTGATATAAATTTTGGTGTCCAAAACTTTATAGACGTTAAATTTCGTAAATCAAATCTTATTCATTTTTAAATACTTTATTGTTCACAATCAACGCTAAAACTTTATAACTCAATTCCGCTGACCCCTTTATCTGTACGGCATTCCACCTTTCGTTGAGGTGTTAATAAATTTCTGTATACTTAGACATGAAATGACCTAAAAGTAGACGTTGGCAAGAAGTGTGTGCAGTGAATTAAATAGTAGAAGCAAATAATAGAATTTAACATTAAAGTGAAATCCGAGAAAATGTCTGCAAGGATACAAATTTGGATTTAGTCAGAGTTGTACATACATACATATAAGCTGATGCATGTAGGCTGGTATCAAATTTGTTTTCATGTTTTCGGAAATAAATCGCAGTTAGCACTTACTGCTTCTATGTAAACCCCGATATTATTTACAAGCTCAAACGAAGACCAACACAAAAGACACAGTTCGGCCCTTTAATGGAATGAAATTACTACTTGCGGAGCTTTACTGGTTATAACAACGAATATAAATTAACGTTAAGCACTTCAATATCTACAACATACAAGAGTGTCGTTGCGTTTTTATGTGCGCGCTAAATGTAAATGTGTAACTTTTTATTTATATATGAAATGTATGAGTATATGCTTATATACATACATATATGTCAGTCTTTATTGAAGAGTCCGATGTTTCCTCAGCTTTTTTCGGTTATCTACTAAAATTCCAATTTTTGGCCAAAATATGCTCAAATTAAAGAGCTAATAAGTTACAATCGTATTTTGCTATGGAATGATAATGACGCCTTTTGATTCGGAGCCGTACTACGTAATACGGAAAGACAGAGCACCTCTGGAGAGCTCTTCTCTCGGATACTAAAAGGGAAATGCATCATTGAAGGTATTAGGAGTATGTTTTTTGCTTGTGGAAATAAAATATTTCTTAACAGTTGCCTACTTAGCCCGAAGTAGCCTGGGGCAAGAGTATTTCACTACCTTTTTAAGTTACCTTCTGAGAATAGGAAATAGAAAAAAGGACGGATAAAAAAACTAAGACTAGGCAACTTCCAACAGGTGTCACACCAGCTACATGGTAATAAATCGTTTGTATATCTACTAGATACTACCCCGCAGTCAAACCCACTAGTTGCAAACTACTTCAAGACTAGTACGACAATTTGAAAACGGCGTATGTGATATTTTAGTTTGGAGGCTTTACAGCTAAAAATTACTGAACTTTTACACAACTCCGAATAAGATCGATCTTTTTTATTAATTTCCAACACAAAAGTAGGTTTCTTGAGAAAAAAATAAATGACTTAACGGCAGAGGCTAAAAAGGTGTTTGTTACAAATGGCGCTTACGCTGTCTCTTCGATGCCCATTAAGTTGTTTTGCATAATCACCGACGATATGTGCAACAGGTCCAACTATTCAGCTAACTGTCTTTTCTTCATATAAGCAACTGACACTTTTTACAGAAATATACCAGTCTAAACCAATTAAACAAAAAGGCCAAAATATTTTCACATGACTTGAGGTGCGGCCGTAAGCGGGCGTCTGTCTTGGAGCGGCTCGCTATATAAATGTATACATCTTTTCAAACCCCAGAAAACGGGTTGTGCGCTGGGTTTGGGACCCGAAACGTAAAAACCGATTCCAAAGCGCGTGGTGTAGGATTCGTGGTGGGAAAGAGACTTCGCGGCCAAGTAGTAGCCAACGCTAGTAGTCGCCTGTGAAATACTATTGCCCCAGGCTACTTCGGGCTAAGTAGGCAACTGTTAAGAAATATTTTATTTCCACGAGCAAAAAACATACTCCTAATACCTTCAATGGTCAACACCCCCGTGGACGAGCGTCTTGCTGCGATCCGCATCAAGACGAGGTTTTTCAAGATAGAATTTATCTGCACGGAGAGACTTTTTTACTAAAAATAGGGCACAAAGAATAAAATCGAGGAATGATTTATAACTTGGAAAGTCGTTTCTTAATATTAAGAAAATCTAGGATTTAAATTTTTTTCTCAATTCTGCCTTGATAATCACTAAAATAAATAAGAAAAGTTTTCCTAATTCTGCCTTAACAAACACTTGAATAAATAAGAACATGTTTTCAATTTGGAGTATGAAATTTGAATAATCTTTGTTTAAAATTTTCAAGAAATGCTGGACAGTTGAAGAACACGTTTTGCATTCAAGTTTCAATAGTAGTTTTTGTTGTTGTTTGTAAAAAAACGTTTCCTTATTTTTTCTTAAATAGTTTTGAAACATTTTGTTTTTGTTTTTAATAAAAATATAATTTGCTTGTTTAAAGTAAACTTTTTTGATTGATTTCAGTGAAAAAACATGTAAAACTTTAAAATTTCTTCAAATTTGAGAATGAGAAAAGATTTTTCTAGAATGGGGAAAAGAGGGGCGTAGTGATAGTCGAGATAAAGTAGGCACTAAAGTTAGCGTAAGGTTTTTTGACAGATAGGCCATTGGAAATGGTGTCAAAAAGCTAACGCTAACTTTAGTGCCTACTTTATCTCGACTATGACTGTGCCCCATAGTTTTCTCCACTAGTACTGGTTCGGAACGCACTAGAAGCGAACTAGCTCTGAACTAGAGATTTTCCCTACAGGGTAAGGTTCTTTCTAGACAAACTGATTGGACCCTTATCAGGGTGACTTTAGACCTGGTACTTTTACCATCCACCAGATCTTCACGATGCGCCAAATCCTGGAGAAGGCCCACGATAAGAGAATCGACACGCGCCATCGCTTTGTCGCTTTTGACAGCGCGAAAAGGAATTGCCTTTATGCCACCAAGTCTGAATTTGCCTTCCCTTCAAAGCTTATGCGGCTTTGCCAAATGACGTTCAGCAATACCAACAGCTCCGTCAGAATCGGGAAGGACCTCTTTAAGCCATTTGAACCCAAACGAGGCTTCAGACAGGGCGACTCCTTTTCGTGCGATTTCTTTAACCTGATGCTGGAGAAGATAATTCAAGCCGCAGAGCTTCACCGCAATGGCACAATCTTTTACAAGAGCGTGCAATTGTTCGTATGCCGATGGTGTTGATATTATTGGCCTTAATACCCGCGCCAAAAGCGCTGCCTTCTCTGGACTGGATAAAGAGGCGAAAAAAGTTGGTCTTGTGGTGTACGAGGATAAGAATCAGCGCATCTACGCCTTGACAGCCACGACACCGTTGATAGTTACAAATTTGAACTGTAAGGGACTTCGCCTATTTGTGAACCAGCATTAACACCGAAAATAATATCAGTCTAGAAATCCAACGGAGAATCACTCTTGCCATCAAGTGTTACGCTCCATAACTCTCTCATCAGTCCCAGTCCAGTGGCAAGAAAAGATGAGATAGCCCTTGCAGTATTGGAGAGAATAATTAGTTCTTCGGAAGATTTATATTCATTCCCGTGATGCCAACTGGCCAGTATCGAAGGAAACTTAACGATGAGCTATACGAGTTTTACGCAGTCCTGACCATAGTGTAGCGAATCAAAGCCCTAAGGCTTCGCTGGCTGGGTCATGTTATGCGTCCTATCGACACTCGAATTCGTCAGCAATTTCTGAACTGCTGAACTCGAACTAGTTGAGGCCGTTTGGCTAACTAGTATTTGATTAAGATAAAACTAGTTGAGTTGATTGTAGGGATGTTTTCTGACTAGTTTGATGCTCCACTGCGTATCTCGGGTGCGGGTGAACCTATTTGGCTCAAATTTGGCATATTGATATTATGCTTCTTTATAGTACCTTCTAGTAACCTATCTCAATTTTCTTAGGGTTGCCAGCCAACGCCAATTTATTTATACCTTCGCCAATCGACCAATATCTATGAAAAGGTTGAATCGATTTGGCCCAAATTTGGTTTGGAAAAATTAAAGTCAAGAGTGCATATACAGCAAGGAAAATCCTAACTGAGTAACGACGACACCCTAATATACATACATACCCTGCAGTCAAATTCCGAACTACTCAGCAAACATACTAGTTCATTCACTAACCATTTTGTGGCATATGCCTACCAGTTCGTTGTTGATTAGTTTTAAAAGCAGTCAATGCCAAATTACTCAGCGAAAATTCTAGTTCATTGACTATACATTTTGTGGCGTATGCATACTAGTTCATTGCTGATTAGCGTTAAACCAGTCAATGCCAAACTACTCAGCAAACAATATAGTTCATTGACTATACATTTTGTGGTGTATTTATACTAGTTCATTTCTGATCACCTTTAAACCAGTCAATGTCGAACTACTCAGCAAACAATATAGTTCATTGCCTATATATTTTGTGGTGTATTCATACTAGTTCATTTCTGATCACCTTTATACCAGTCAATGTCGAACTACTCAGCAAACAATATAGTTCATTGACTATACATTTTGTGGTGTATTCATACTAGTTCATTTCTGATCACCTTTAAACCAGACAATGTCGAACTACTCAGCAAACAATATAGTTCAATGACGATACATTTTGTGGTGTATTCATACTAGTTCATTTCTGATCACCTTTAAACCAGTCAATGTCGAACTACTCAGCAAACAATATAGTTCAATGACGATACATTTTGTGGTGTATTCATACTAGTTCATTTCTGATCACCTTTAAACCAGTCAATGTCCAACTACTCAGCAAAGAATATAGTTCATTGACTATACATTTTGTGGTGTATTTATACTTGTTCATTGCTGATTAGCTTCAAACCAGTCAAGGCCAAACTACTCAGCAAACAATATAGTTCAATGACTATACATTTTGTGGTGTATTCATACTAGTTCATTTCTGATCACCTTTAAACCAGTCAATGTCGAACTACTCAGCAAACAATATAGTTCATTGACTATACATTTTGTGGTGTATTCATACTAGTTCATTTCTGATCACCTTTAAACCAGTCAATGTCGAACTACTCAGCAAACAATATAGTTCATTGACTATACATTTTGTGGTGTATTCATACTAGTTCATTTCTGATCACCTTTAAACCAGTCAATGTCGAACTACTCAGCAAACAATATAGTTCAATGACGATACATTTTGTGGTGTATTCATACTAGTTCATTTCTGATCACCTTTAAACCAGTCAATGTCCAACTACTCAGCAAAGAATATAGTTCATTGACTATACATTTTGTGGTGTATTTATACTTGTTCATTGCTGATTAGCTTCAAACCAGTCAAGGCCAAACTACTCAGCAAACAATATAGTTCAATGACTATACATTTTGTGGTGTATTCATACTAGTTCATTTCTGATCACCTTCAAACCAGTCAAGGCCAAACTACTCAGCAAACAATATAGTTCAATGACTATACATTTTGTGGTGTATTCATACTAGTTCATTTCTGATCACCTTTAAACCAGTCAATGTCGAACTACTCAGCAAACAATATAGTTCATTGACTATACATTTTGTGGTGTATTCATACTAGTTCATTTCTGATCACCTTTAAACCAGACAATGTCGAACTACTCAGCAAACAATATAGTTCAATGACGATACATTTTGTGGTGTATTCATACTAGTTCATTTCTGATCACCTTTAAACCAGTCAATGTCGAACTACTCAGCAAACAATATAGTTCAATGACGATACATTTTGTGGTGTATTCATACTAGTTCATTTCTGATCACCTTTAAACCAGTCAATGTCGAACTACTCAGCAAACAATATAGTTCAATGACGATACATTTTGTGGTGTATTCATACTAGTTCATTTCTGATCACCTTTAAACCAGTCAATGTCCAACTACTCAGCAAAGAATATAGTTCATTGACTATACATTTTGTGGTGTATTTATACTTGTTCATTGCTGATTAGCTTCAAACCAGTCAAGGCCAAACTACTCAGCAAACAATATAGTTCAATGACTATACATTTTGTGGTGTATTCATACTAGTTCATTTCTGATCACCTTCAAACCAGTCAAGGCCAAACTACTCAGCAAACAATATAGTTCAATGACTATACATTTTGTGGTGTTCATACTAGTTCACTTCTGATTAGCTTTAAACCAGTCAATGCCAAACTACTCAGCAACATTATAGTTCTACGCCTAAAAATTTTGTGGTGTATTCATACTAGTTAATTTCTGACTACCTTCAAACTAATCAATTCCAAACTACTCAGCAGACACCTAGCTCGTTTACTATACATTTTATGGATGTTTTATACTAGTTCTTTGCTGATTACCCTTAAACCAATCAATGCCAATCTAATCAGAAAACATACTAGTATACAACTATAATTTGCTGGGCGAAATAATACTAGTCAGAAAAATCCTGGTTCGTACTAGTATGCAAGTATGTATGAAACTCGGGTTGAAATCATACTACACCTTTTTCAGTTTATATTCAGAAAGTTTTCTGAATATCAATTGTAATTTTCTGAATGTCAATTGTATTTTTCTGAAAATCAAATGGAAATTCTGTAACTGCATTCAGATCTTTTATGATCCCTCTAGATCTTTTATGATCCCATTTTGGCCAGGTTTGTTTGGATGTCCGGCACCCTGGGGATTGTTGCTTCTTTTCGTTGGCTTGGAGTACACACTCACGCCCTAAGAAGGAGAGAAATCTTAATATTAATAGGTGTTCTAACTGGGCACTGCCTTATTGGTAGGCACGCAGAAGGGGTGCCCTATCGACGATGCTGTAGGAGCTGCAAAGATGATGAGGAAGAGGAAACGGTGAAGCACCTCATCTGCAACTGCCCGGCCTTAAGCGGCGCGGGAACGCGCTTTTTGGTAGTTCCCTTCCTGGATAGTCTAAACCAGACCGCTGGGATTTTCCAAATGGCCGGGTCCCGGGACTGACTTTCCTAGTGCTGGTGGTATCACAACGGGCTTTTCAAAACTGGCCTAAGTGTGCCTCTGCGGCAGCCACTAACCTAACCTAACCTAACTGCATTCAACTGTTTTAACAGTCACAGATTTTTAAATTAAAAAAAAAAACTAGGTCCCGCCAACTCATAGGGAAAAAATCAAAGCAGCACACTATAAGTTGGAAGAGAAGTTCGGAAAAAGTCTCGTTAGAGGTTATGACAACCTGTTGGTAGGTAGGTAGGTAGGTTCAAGTGGCTGCCGCAGAGGCACACTTAGGCCAGTTTTGAAGGCCCGTTGTGATACCACCAACACAAGGAAAGTCAGCCCCGGGACCCAGCCATATGGAAAATCCCTGAGTTGTTGGGATTTTCCACATAGCAGAATCCCGGGACTGACACTCCTAAACCGACACCGTTACTCCTCCTCGAACCACTTAGATGACTTTATGAAGCCCATCAAGTCCTTTATGTCCAGTTCCGCGATCTGGCTTAGACTATCTAGGAACGGAACTCCCAAAAAGCGCGTTCTCACGCCGCTTAAAGCCGGACAGTTGCAGATGAGGTGCTCCACTGTTTCCTCCTCCTCATCATCTTTGCAACTCCTGCAGCATCGTCGGTAGGGCACACTTAGCCTTTCTGCATGCCTACCAATCAGGCAGTGACCGGTTAATACCCCTATCAATATGCAGATTTCCCTCCTAGTTAGGGCATAAATGCGTCTAGACCTTTTAAGATCCCATTTTGGCCAGGTTTGTTTCGATATCCGACACCCTGGGGATTGCAGCCATCTTTCGTTGGCTTGACGGAGTGTGTGCTCCTTCAGCATTAGTTTGCATGTGGCAAACGGCATACCTAAGCGCTCTTTATCCCGAAGAACCTGCTTGGTCGTGCCCTGCCTGGCAAGCTCGTCTGCCTTACAGTTTCCCTCAATGTCCCTATGTCCCGGGACCCATATGAGGTTTACGCGGTTCTGTTGGGCCATCTCCTGAAGAGATCGACGACAGCTGAGCGTCAGTTCAGAGTTGAACGTGTATGAGCCAAGGGATTTGATTGCCGCCTGGCTATCGCTGAAAATAGTGATATCTCCTCCGATAACACGTTTGCTTAACCAGGCCGCGGCGTCCCGGATTGCCGAGACTTCCGCCTGGAAGACGCTACAATGATCAGGTAGTCTGAAGGAGAGTTCAAGGTCCAAATCCCTTGAATAAACCCCTCCTCCAACTCTGCCGTCCAACTTCGAGCCGTCGGTGTAAATGGAAGTGCCACCATTTGTTTCGGGACACCAATCCGTCCTCTCCCAGTCTTCTCTGCTGGGAATGTTTATTTTGAAGCAGCTATCCCCGACTGTAGTGGTCGCACAACGATCTGTGCTTAGAGGGAGAAAGCTGTAAGATTCCAGAATACTGGAGTGTCCAATAGTACCCGCACCCCAACTGGAGGTTTCTCTTAGGCGCAGAGCTGATGCCGCCGCTGACCGAAACCCTTCCAGATCAAGTGGCAAAATGCCCAGAATGGCCTGGAGGGCTTCGTTGGGCGTTGTCCTTAGCGCACCGCTTATACAGATCATATTGGATCTATGGACTTTCCGCAACAGATTCAGGTATGTTGTCTTGCTCAGTGCCGGCCACCATACGACGACTCCATACAGCATGATTGGGCGAATGATGGCCGTGTAGATCCAACTGCATACTCTAGGGCTGAGCCCCCATTTTTTGCCAATGGCTCTTTTGCATGTGTAAAGAGCGATGCAAGCTTTCTTCTGGCGCTGAAGAACATTCTCCTTCCAATTCAGTTTCCTGTCCAGAACTATGCCTAGAAACTTGGCCTTATCCGACAAGCCCAGGCGCGTGCCATCTAGTTCTGGTAGGCTTAGTGGCGGTATTTTGTACCGGTTGGTGAAGAGGACAAGTTCCACTTTCCCCGGGTTGATACTAAGTCCGCAGCGAGAGGACCACCTCGAAACCTCTCGCAGTGCTACTTGCATCAGGTCACACAGAGTTTGTGGGAACTTGCCTCTGAATGCAATAGCTAAATCGTCTGCGTATGCCACTATCTTCCCGCCCCCCCAGCTTGTGTCACGTAGCAACGAGTTGACTGTGAGGTTCCATAAAAGCGGGGAAAGAACACCACCCTGGGGCGTTCCCCTTGTGACATAGCGTGATAACTCGACCGTACCAAGTGAAGAAGCTATTTTCCTTCCTCTTAGAAGTTGGTCAATTAAACCAGTTAGAGGTCTATCTACGCCCAGATTAGTTAGAGCGGAGTTGATCGCCTCCGGGCTTATATTGTTGAAAGCCCCCTCAATATCTAAGAAGGCCACGAGACAGTAGTCCTTTTCACACAGCGATTTCTCAATGACAGATACTAGGCTGTGCAGAGCAGTTTCTGTTGATTTACTCTTGGTGTATGCATGCTGATAGCCAGAGATAAGGTTGCTATCAATAGTCGTTGAAAGGTAGTCGCTTAGTATCCTCTCAAAGGTTTTGAGTACAAAGGACGAGAGACTGATCGGTCTGTAATCTTTTGGCTCGTAGTGGGATGCCTTCCCAGCCTTAGGGATAAACACTACCGTGGCGCTTCTCCAGGAGCCCGGAATGTGGTTGAGAGCCAGGCAGGCTGTGAAGAGAAATACCAGCCATTTAGCTGATGTCTCCAACGTGTTTATAAGTTGCGCGGGGATAATCCCGTCCGGCCCGGCAGCCTTATACGGTTCAAAGCTCTTAACTGCCCACCTTACTCTTTCCTCAGTGATGGGTATATTTACTGCCAGGTTTGTTGCAGGTGCTAGTGGTGCATCATGCAGATTCCCCGGAAAATGTGTATTCAAGAGCAGCTCAAGGGTTTCCTCTTCCGTGCTGGTCCAGGATCCGTCAGGCTTTCGCAAATAGCTGATGGTTGTTTGACTTTTCGAGAGGACTCGTCTAAGTCTCGCTGTGTCGTCGACCTTTTCGACGCCAGTGCAGAAATTTCTCCACGAGGTTCTCTTCGCCTGTCTCAGAGCTTTTTTGTAGGCCCTTAGTTTAGCTTTATATTCATGCCAATGAGGCTCAGAGCCGAAGCTCTTGGCCTTGTTAAATTGTTTCCGGCATGATATTCGGAGCGAGTCCAAATCGTAGGACCACCAATGTGGCCTGTGTTTACCGCGTGGTTTTGGCACTGGACAAGCCTGTCCTAGAGCATTTGAGAGCGCCGATGTAAATGTAGTAACAAGATCCTCCAGCTCCTCTACTGATGAGGGGGTTTGTGAGGGCAGTACTGGTAGGTCTCTGTCTAATATTTCATTGTGTAACTGCCAATCAGTGTTACGTGGATTGCGCTTCATGATTGGTTGTTCTACAATAAAGTCTAAAACCATTTCTATGTAACGGTGGTCGGAGAAAGAATGTTCTTCCAGAACCCGCCATTTTCTGACCCACTCATAAGCGCCTTCACTACAGATAGTGAGGTCTATGACCTCCCTGCGGGTCTTAGTGATAAAAGTAGGCTCATTACCCACGTTGCAAATCACCAGGTTGGTTGTTAAGAGGTAATCAAACAGAGACTCGCCCCTGGCATTGATGTCGGAGCTCCCCCATTGGACATGGTGAGCATTAGCGTCCGCTCCAATAATAAGATTACCCGTGCAGAAATTTGACACCAGGTCTTTCACCTCCGTTTGTGGTGGGGGTTCTTCGGCGTCGTAGGGCATATAGACCGACGCCACCGTCAGGCGGGTGCTGTCGACCGTTAGACTGATAGCGGTAATATCACCATTGGTGTAGTTAGGTAGGAGAAAGGAGTTCAACTCAGACTTGACCAAAATACACGTTCTGACTTTGCTCTCCTCGCTGGCTCGAATGAGCTTGAAGCCCTTAGTCCCCAATCCGCAGATTCTCGAGCTATTGACCCAGGGTTCTTGGATGAGGACCACATCCACGTCGCCTTTAGAAAGACGACTACTTAAAGCAGCCGAAGCCACTTTAGATTTGTGCAAATTAATCTGAAGCACCACCAACATGAGAGCGCACAGACTTCCCTGCCGTCCCCATATCGTCGAGGTTTGCTCCATCCCGGAGGTTGCCTATCAACGACGAGTTGTTCCGATTAACTGCCCGATGTGGCGTTGCAGGAGTCCTGCTGCCTGTAGCGTTAGATGTTAGTCGCTCAGCGTTGGCTGCTACCACCGTGACGTCGAGGACTTCCTCGTCCTGTAGGCTGTCCTCCATCTCCGAGTTGTTCACAGCACTATCGCCAAGAGACGTGGCGGATAACATGCTTTCCGCATCGGAATCCTCCGCTTCCTCTTCTGGTAATAAGTTTTCCGGTTCCCCCGGAGCAGCCGAGAAGGCAGCGCGCTGAGCATCACCACGATATACGTGGATAACGATCTGGCCTACGCTGTAGTGTACTAGGCCATTGCACCTTTTGAGGGGCTCGATTGACTCTTTATTCATGGTGAACACCACCTGTCTGTCGGGCCCTACCGCATCCCCGACCAGATTGACACTCCAGTCATGCGTTGGGAGGGACGGATTCATTAGCCGTAGCATCCCGAGTATTCTCTCGGGTTCGTCAGGGATGGCCGGAATCCACGCCCTTGCCCTTGGACGAGCTGGAATGTCCTTCCAGTCGACGACCTCTATCTTTGCGCCCTGGTAGACTTCACCCAGTTTAGCAGCTGCTGCCTTGTACAGTGCTACGGTTTTTGCATCCTCGCATGCGAGTAATTTAATTTGACCCTGGTGCCAACCCGCATCCGTTACTCGTGCCGAACTACCCGGAAACTCCGGAGCAACGTTGAGAAGAATGTTGCCGAGTTCATTTCGCACGTAACGCCACCGGTCCTTGGGGATGGCCAGACGGTCATTGCCTCGGTCAAGGACGCCTATAAGGATCCTGTCCTTGGTTACCTCAGCAAAGCTTAGTTTGCCCGCTCCAGAGGTATTCTGATGCCGCTTGGGAGGGGGAATAAACTCCAGATCCGATCTCTGGCGCTTGAAAGGGTTAACTTTTAACCTCTTTGGCATGTACGAATTTTGGAAATCCGGTATCACAGCTTTCGCTAGCTCTACAGATTTACTGGAATTCGGCGACAGTGATTCCTGCGGTACCCCTTCATACCTCTTCAGGATCTTTGCAGCCAATCTTTTCTCGTGGTATGTGAAGCGTCGGGGAGATGTCTCCCTGGAGTGCGGACCCGTAGTTGCCATCGCGGTCGCTCTCCTTGCCGACATCTCAGTTGCAGCTTCCTTCTCCTTCGAAACTCCGAGGCCAGGTCGTGAGACCGCTGCCACAGACGTAAAGATACTGGTTTTCATATCAGCGGTTGATGGGAGTTTAGCATCCGCCGTTGTCCGCTTAGCTGCGTTGGCAACCGCACTGGTGCTAGCTCCCATCAAGTCAATCTTATTCGATAGAGGGTTGGTTGACCGACTCGTAGTTGCCATCGCTGTCGATCCCCCCCTTGATTGTGGAACGGAGGTTGTCCTCCGGCGTTGTTGTTGCTTCCTCGCCTGCTCCTCCATAGCTCTCCTTTGCTGAGGAGTGAAATTTGGCGTTGTTTGTTTTTTAGATTTTTCGTTTTTATTCAGGTTATTCGAGTTCATCTTGTTCGTACGACCCATCGCCGGACAAGGCCAGCTTAGGGTCAAGGGAAGAGTAGGGGAAAATGTGTCGTCCGCCGCGGCAGAGCCCCGTACCGCGGTAAGGCCATGCTTACTCTCTGAGGCGACCCGGTGTCAGAGAGGCTCCGTTCAAATACAGCCACGATTTGCCTCCCGGCTGCAAACGTCCAATGGGCACGGTTTCGCATAACACCCTGGATTGGGAGGGGGAAGATCTTTGTCGTCGCGCCAGAGAGGCTAGGCTGCTCTCGTGATGAAGTGCCGTACGGAGCTATGATCACAAGGGCAGCGTAGCCCTGTGGCTATCGACTTAAGCCCTCGTACCGCGGCAAGGTATCCACCCTTCACGAGGGAACCTGTTGGTATATAACCGCCATTTTTTTTTACGTTGCGGCATAAACTTGAGTATATTGACAACAACAATATAAATTAACTCTACCAATGCTCCTTTAACTAGAGTGTATGGCCCAGCATGAAAGCAGTCTTACTTTGACTCTTTTTGATGTAAAAATAAGACTTAATTTTATCTATATATCATATGTGGGTCCGGAACTCCGCAGTGGACGACTAACTTAACCTTAATTTACCTTACCTAAAAATACAACCCCAAAACCCCAATTACATAAAACTTTGACAAATGCGCGCCTCGTTTTTGAGCATTTGCAAAAATTTCGCTTCACTTTACGTTTAAAAAACTTTGTATGAAAGTGGATCCTACAAAGTTGAATGCAATTGGGCCTTCACCTATATAATCAAACTTGACGAACGCGGAATTTGAAAGGAGCCATTGCAAGTAGAATTCAATAATTAAATTAAAAATACAATAAACAACATAATTTAAAAAATATGGAAAAAAAACTTGTGTTAACTTTACCGAGAATCGAACTCAAAGCCTTTAGCTCATTTTTGGCTGTGTATGAACTAGTATATCAACTGGTATAATGCTGATGCAGAGGCTGACTAGTATACCAATTGGTATGGTGCTGATGCAGAAGAGGACAATTGCTTTTCTTTTTCTCTTGTAACTGCTTCTTTTTTACCTTGTAATTCACAGATGCTTTTTCGTGTTTGGGTAAATACAAATAGTCGCTGCTTTCTAAAGAATAAACTGGTATATTGCTGATGTAGAGGCTGACTATGATACTGGTGCATAGACCGACTAGTATACCAACTGGAATGAATGTCAAATTCGTGGACTAGTATGACAAGTGGTACGATCTGAATGGGCATAATGATTAGTATGTCCTGCCGCATAGACTGAGCAGTATGTCCACCGGTATGATTCTGATGTATATATGAACTAGTATGTCAACTGGTAAGATTCTGATGCATATATGAACTAGTATGTCAAATGGTATATTTCTGATGCAAATTTGAACTAGTATGTCAACTGATATGATTATGATGCATAAATGAACTGATATGTCAACTGGTATGATTCTGATGCATAAATGAACTACTATATCAACTGGTATGATTCTGATGCATATAAGAAGTAGTCTGTCAACAGGTATGATTCTGATGCATATATGAACTAGTCTGCCAACTGGTATTTCTGATGCATATATGATCTAGTCTGTCAACTGGTATGATTCTGATGCATATATGAACTAGTCTTTCAACTGGTATGATTCTGATGTATATATGACCTAGTCTGCCAACTGGTATGATTCTGATGTATATATGAACTATTCTTTCAACTGGTACGATCTTGACGTATATACGAACTAGTATCTTAAATGGTATGATACTGATGTGTATAATAACAAGTATATCAACTGGTATATTCCTGATGCAGAGGCTGACTAGTCAGCCAATTGGTATGGTGCTGATGCAGAGAAGGACAATTGCCATCTCGTAGGATATCGCCGTGTTAAAAATACCAGTTGCTAATATGGAAAAATTACAGAACTCGAACTAGTTGAAGCCGCCTAGCTGACTAGTATTTGATTAGTATAAAACTAGTTAAGTTGACTGCAGGGTATCTATCTGTATACTCATATGCATTTATTATGAAAAATATAACTACGCTTCAACTTTTTTATATGTTTGAACATTTGAGCTACTCTTGCCTGAAGCGGTAAACTAGGAAAATTTACTTTTTGGTAAATTAATTGTAGAACATTTGTAAGCAAATTCGCATTGAAATATTTATGTATACAGATAAAAAGTAAACATTGTTGTTGAGAAATGCAGAAATTCAGCAAAGAATTCAAGCTAAATTGAGATAGATGAATTATTTAATTAGTGAATCGCATCTTTTTGCTCTTGGGAAAAAGATAAGTGAGTTGTGGAGTGAAATGAAAGATAAAACTATTGTTTGCAAATTTCGTCATTTGAATGTTAGCACCTTAAGGCACAATATTTTAGTTAAATATAACAACCGTAAATATTTTATATACAAATATTTGAATAGCAAACCAAACGACAGCTTTTCAACTTTTAGCCATGAAATACGTAACAGTTTGATAAGGCTTGGGGAAATGGAGACGAAATGTGCGTATTGAGTCGAAGGAGGGCAAAACAAAGTATTTGGTGTTATCAATTGAAGGATAGTGCCTTGTCAGCCACCTCGCTGTTAACAGAAACAAATTTAAAACTTTGAGGGACTTAATATAGCAACGAACTAGTGTTAACGGGGGAAATAATGTCTGGCAAGAAATTAGAAGGAAAATCAATATAGCCAAGAAGTGCAACTCAGGAAGAAGAGACAATGGAGAGGTTGTTTTCATTTAATATTGAACAACCAAAGTAGCTCAACCCAGCAAAAAATCTTTATTTGGACAAATATATCTATTTCCGTTGTATTTGAAATCCACTTACTAATTTTAATGGGACTGACCGACATCGATACTTAACATTGAATTGCGATAACAAAAATCTAAAAAATATACAACTTTAACTAAAACTAAAGTTTGATAGATAATAATTCTCTTGCGTGGAGCAAATGCACAACGAATCAGTTGTTGATGCGACAACCTAAACCGCCGGTGAAACTAAAACATTTAATTGGCGCTTAAAAAGTTGCAATACACAGTGAGGTGTATACTACCATGCAGGGGAATCAATAAATAGTGACCAACCATTCTTGTTCAAAAGTAGGACAACAGTGAAAACGAGCAACTGCAGTGAATACAAGCTAGAATTTAATTTCGAAGAAATAGAGCTGGCAAACGAAATTTTATTTGTCGTCAATATAGAGTTCAAAATAGAGATGGGCGTCATGCTTGTATTTGGCCGTGACACGAAACTCACAAGCGTGTGCCTATGTGCCCGTGTTCAAAAATGCGATTTCGTGTCGTGGTTGTGCGTGAGCGTGGGCTCAACACGCAAACAAAAAAAAAAAAAAAAATCACGCACGAAAAAACACGATCAACTTTTTCCACTTTTAGTACCAAACTGTCGCACTTTTATTTTTTGTAAATTATATTTTTTTTATAACTATCTTATATCCACTTCACTCCATCCCAAACTTTAGTTGAACCATTTTTTACCATTATAATAGTTTTGCTTAGTGTTTTTTATTCATGTACGTTAAGGCGCTTCACGCTCCATACAAAAAAAAATGGACACCCTGTTTCCATCGGAATTATAAACTTCAATGTATTCTAACACCTTGGTCAAAATATTTCGAAAAAATATTAAGATTTACTGGAGCTAAACCGCCTTAAAAAAACGCTAAAAATATCCTTTTTTATGTATAAAAAGAGTATGAAAATATAATTTTTAATAAAAAGCACCTGAGATGATGAATTAGCTGGAGTACAAAAGGTAAGCATAAAAAAGTTTGAAAATTTTATAAACGCAATCCAAATATTGAGATGTATGATGCTGTTTTTGGTCATATTTCGAGGGGTAGGTTTGTGGAAAACTTTAATAACTCAGGCAATTATTGACGTATTTGGACGATTAGGGTATCATTTGAAAGGTATTTTCGAGACGTTGTCATTTCTGCAAAATTTAACCCTTTTGCCCTAATTTTCCACATTGCGAATATTAGCACAAAGTTATACAGTTACCAAATTTACAAACTTTTTTATGCTTACTTTTTGTACTCCAGCTAATTCATCATCCCATGTGATTTTTATTAAAAAATATATTTTCATACTCTTTTTATACATAAAAAAGGATATTTTAGCGTTTTTTTAACGCGGTTTAGCTCCAGTAAATCTTAATATTTTTTCGAAATATTTTGGGAGAGTCCTTAGAAAAGAGTGAATTTTAAAATTCCGGTGGAAACAGTGCAACTTTTTTTGGCGAGGCGCCTTAATGTATGTACATAAATACATAAAAAATATGTGTAAAAATATATCACTCCGTTTCAAAATATTTTTCAATAACGTCCCGTGAATTAATATGGAGATTTCTCTCCTTCTTACGGCGTAGATATTTTAAGAGTCCTTTTGGCCAGGTTTGTTTGGATATCCGGCACCGTGGGGATTGTAGCCATCTATCGTTGGCTTGACGAAATGTGTGCTGTTTCAGCATTAGTTTGCATGTGATAAAGGGCATACCTAAGCCTCCTTTATCCCGAAGAACCTCCTTGCTAGTGCCCTGCCTAGTAGGTTCGTATGCTCTACAGTTTCATTCAGTGTCCCTGTGTTCCGGGGTGGCTTTCCGTAATTCGACAGTCGATACTCGTTTCCTCGATCTTTCAATTCGATATAGTATTCCATATCTTTATCAATCGACTTTTCACTGTCAAAACCTGTTTTTAAAACTCTTCTCGCTAATATATTTTTATAAAAAATGTTCTGTTCTTTTATACATATGTCTACGTAGTCTGTAAGTATATCTAATGCTAGACTACTTTTTTTGTAAATAAATAAATAAATAAATAAATAAATAAATAATAGATATCGTATTTTGTGCAACGGAAAGTGAAAACGATGATTTTATACCAGTTTATGCTCGATATTCAGTTACGGAAAGCCAACCCCGGGGTCCATGTGAGTTTCACGTGGTTCTGTTGGGTCGTCTCTTGAAGAGATCGATGACAGCTGAGCTTCAGTTCAGAGTTGAATGATTAAGGCCCGGTTTTTCAGTGCAAGTTTAAACTTCAGCGCGAGTTTAAACTTAGTTTAAACGTCCAATTTGTATGGGATAAACTCTGAGTTGATTTGATTTTGTGTTTTTCCGACAGGGTGGATACTAGATGTATATTGGAACGATTTCGAGAACGAAATCAAACACTGAAGATGGCAGATCGCCGAAACCGGTTTGTTACAAAACCAAAATTGACAAGGGATGACGGATAAACTCTATTCAACTTTGTCTGTGGCTTAAACCTGCACTGAAAAACCGGGCCTTAGAGCCAAGGGACTTCACACAAGATTATTACAATCATGATTCACATATTTCTACGCGGAATGCTTAGATTGGAGTCTTGTCGTTATTTTTTTTTACGTATTTACTATCTTGAATAAATGTAAAATGAAGTCTGAGAGTCACCGTGAGAAAACAGCGGTATAACAGCAAATGTCAGAAAAATGGACCATAAATGAGATTATTGCAAATAGCACCACCCGCGTCACCTTTCGGATATTTTTGTCACGATTTTGCAAATATAGCGACTCTTCTGTCACCTATTGCATTTTTTTTTCTTGTATATTGCGTTGGCGTAAAATACTGAATGATGATGGAAATTTGAAGATCCTAGCTCAAAGGGAAGTTAGTTCGAAAAACGACGACACGAATTGTTTCTAAAGTTCTTTATATTATCCCTACAGGGGTTGTACATCAAATATGTGTGTTCAGGGGATATAAGAACACTAAGAGCGAAACATTTAAGTGTTAGATTATCCACCTAATGTCAATTGAATCAATCTAAGGAAAATGCATGTAAATGACTTATTTATCGTGAGTGATACAAATTGAGATAAATCTAATTTCTCGTCGGGCAAAATTAGCAGTAGCAACTCAGAGTGCTTCTCCAAAATAGCAGCTATAGCCTCAACATATGTTTGTCCCATAAAAATTGTGGAACATTTTTTATTAACTATGAAAATTACTACCTACAAATGTTACCGGCTGTGCAAACTATTAATATCTTGTAATGACGAAGTTTTGAACGAAAATTATATTTATTAATTTCTTCACTATAAGGAGATCTTGTAGATAACACACTTTCTTTGTGTTCAATATAAGTATATTAACAAAAATGTTCAGTTATTGCTGTTGTTATTTAGTAACTGTTGTAGCTTGGTATCGCATAAAGTTCTATTATCGTTTTAATTTGCGAGTATTGAAACTAAGCGTTGATGCGTTACACTTAGAACGTTCTTAGAACCGCACCTGCGGATATATGATATTTGCCAACTACATTAAATGAACCTAAACAAGAACACTTAATAACTGTTGCCATAAAATTATCTAAACTTTATGTGGTATTCCCACGCAGATGTACGTACATCAATGTATGTATGTATTTAATAAAATGATATATGTATGTGAGTGTAACCATAATGATGCCCTAAATTTAGTTAAACTGTATGTGCTTTTACTTTTGTGCATCCAAAACATTACGGAAGTCGCTGCTAAAGCTTACATACATATTTTTGATAAGAATGTTTCATTTAAATTTATCACGCCCCTGCAGTCAAATTCCGAACTACTCAGCAAACATACTAGTTCATTGACTAACCATTTTGTGGGATATGCATACCAGTTCATTGTTGATTAGTTTTAAAACCAGTCAATGCCAAACTACTCAGCAAACAATATAGTTCAAAGACTATACATTTTGTGGTGTATTCATACTAGTTCACTTCTGATCACCTTTAAATCAGTCAAGGCCAAACTACTCAGCAAACAATATAGTTCAATGACTAAACATTTTGTGGTGTATTCATACTAGTTCACTTCTGATCACCTTTAAACCAGTCAATGTCGATCTACTCAGCAACATTATAGTTCTACGCCTAAACATTTTGTGGTGTATTCATACCAGTTAATTTCTGAATACCTTCAAACTAATCAATTCCAAACTACTCAGCAGACACCTAGCTCGTTTACTATACATTTTATGGATGTTTTTATACTAGTTCTTTGCTGATTAACCTTAAACCAATAAATGCCAATCTAATCAGAAAACATACTAGTCTACAACTATAATTTGCTGGGCGAAATCCTACTAGTCACAAAAATCCTGGTTCGTACTAGTATGCAAGTATGTATGAATCTCGGGTTGAAATTATACTACATCTTTTTCAGTTTATATTCAGAAAGTTTTCTGAATATCAATTGTAATTTTCTGAATGTCAATTGTATTTTTCTGAATATCAAATGGAAATGCTGAATATGAATTGTAATTTTCTAAATATAAATTGTTACTTTCTGAATATAAACTGAAAAAGGTGTAGTCAGAAAAAGCCTAATCTATTTTAGAAAAATTCCATTTCATACTACATTATTATTATAAGGCCTTATTACACCGCAACCATTAGTACGATCTATTGCAGTGGCGTGCCTACGTGTTTCAATCAAGGCAAGCCCCAGTCCTTATAACCCCAACAAAAGCATATACTGCTGCCAAAGAACATTTCAGACGAAGAAGAAGAGTTCAGGATAGATATTTATCGACTTTTGCACACGGGGAAAAACTTAAACATTTAGGTTTCTTCAATAGGCAAGTTATTGTTTTGCAGATTTTTTAAGCTTTTCCAATCCAAGGGAAAAGGTTTACTTGCACTATTTCCCATTTACATACATCGCAGAAGCCAAGGCTCACTTGCACAACGAAAATTTATATTTTTAACTCAGAGTTAATGTCAAATAATTTTTGAGTAGAGCTCTTTGCACATTAACATTGTAGATATGTATGTATATACATATCCAGTTTGGCTTTAAAGCTTATAGTAACAACAGCACGAAGCTGGCTTCGTAGTTGCATACAAAATTTCTTCTAAATTCAAAAAAACTGTAGCTTCAAAAAGACATTTTAGTAAGGGATTTGAAAGCCAGGTAAAAGCCAATAAGTAAAAGCGAGATGGCAATCATCGCCTAGGCGGTTAAAGGCTATTTTAAGTAAGCAAGTAAGAGATGCCATCATATGCGCTGAAAAAATTGTATGTTAATTGTTTTGCTATCAGCCGACAGATGGCAGGAAGAGCTTTATTTATATGTTTATGCTATTGGCAGTTAGTGAAACCAAATGTAAACGTTAAAGAAATTGTTACGATACATTTTTGAAACATATTGTAGCTCATAGAGCATTAGCTAGGCAAGCCGGGCTTTTCGGCTTATATGGAAGGCACGCCACTGATCTATTGTAGTACATGGTACTATGCAAACATTATTTGAAATTTTTGGTTTGCTTCTTTTTTTCTCTTGTAATTCACAGATGCTTTTTCGTGTTTGGCTAAATACAAATATGATGCTGATGTATATATGATCTAGTATGTCAACTGCTATATTTCTTGAGTATATACACAGAAAAAATGCACTGGTAAAATCTACAATCTCGTGCTGTTATCCTGAAGTTGACCAAATTTTGGTTGTTTGAACGGTATTTTTTGTTGAAGTAACTGTATTCAGATCTTTTATGATCCCTCTAGATCTTTTATAATCCCATTTTGGCCAGGTTTGTTTGGATGTCCGGCACCCTTGGGATTGTTGCAACCTTTCGTTGGCTTGACGGAGTGTGTACTCCAAGCCAACGAAATGTGGCAACAATCCCCAAGGTGCCGGACATCCAAACAAACCTGGCCTAAGAAGGGGAGAAATCTCCATATTAACAGGTGTTCTAACTGGGCACTGCCTTATTGGTAGGCACGCAGAAGGTGTGCCCTACCGACGATGCTGTAGGAGCTGCAAAGATGATGAGGAAGAGGAAACGGTGAAGCACCTCATCTGCAACTGCCCGGTCTTAAGCGGCGCGAGAACGCGCTTTTTGGGAGTTCCCTTCCTGGATAGCCTAAACCAGACCGCTGAACTGGACATAAAGGACTTGATGGCCTTCATAAAGTCATCTAAGTGGTTCGAGGAGGAGTAACGGTGTCGGTTTAGGAGTGTCAGTCCCGGGATACTACTATGTGGAAAATCCCACACGGAGGGAAATCTATGGATGGAACATCCATAATTATTGATATCACATTAAATAAAAATTGATAATCCTGTCCCATCAATGAATATGGATGTTTCATCAATGCTTTTTTGATAAATCACTATTGAAATGGTATCCATATAAACTATTGATAAATTTCAAATAGTTTAAAAAAACAAAATTTTATATAATTTGACATCTGGTTGCAGTAAGATTCGAACCCTGCTCCTCTGGCACGTTAGCCCAGTATTCTACCATTCGGCTACGGCATTTTATAAAATTTTTAGAAAAATATTCAATCATAAGAAATTCAAAAAGTTTTGAATTTAAAAAAACGCTCCAACAAGTTGTAATATTGTTAGGAAATCCATAGTAAAAATTGTTGAACTATTATGATTATGCGTCCCAGAAAAATTTACATTTCGCCCATATATATTAATACGCTGTCTCTACCATTATTACTCTGCAGTAAATATGGATATGGATATACCGACAATAGAAATTCATATGACGACCATATATATTGACGTGCCATTCAAATATATTAGCATTCTATCCATAAATATAGAAAATAGTACATAATTTCGAAATGGTTGACATGTCATTTTACTTTTTATTGGGAGCAAATAATATTTGATAACTCGCTCATTCTGAATGAATATTGCATCAAACTCATCGCTATCAATAGTGATATTGTCACAACATTCAATGCATTTCTCTCAGTGCAACAAAAATCAAAGCAGCACACTATAAGTTGGAAGAGAAGTTCGGCAAAAGTCTCGTTATGGCAACCTGTTGGTATATAACCGCCATTTTTTTACGTTGCGGCATAAACTTGAGTATATTGACAACAACAATATAAATTGACTCTAACAATGCTCCTTTAACTCGAATGTATGGCCCAGCATGAAAGCAGTCTTACTCTGACTCTTTTTGATGTAAAAATAAGACTTACTTTTATCTATATATACATATGTGGGACCGGAACTCCGCAGTGGACGACAAACCTAACCTTGTGTAACCTTAATTTACCTTACCTAAAAATACAACTCCAAAGCCCCAATTACATAAAACTTTGACAAATGCGTGCCTCGTTTTTGAGCATTTGCAAAAATTTCGCTTCGCTTTACATTTAAAAAACTTTGAATGAAAGTGGATCCTACAAAGTCGAATGCAATTGGGCCTTCACCTATATAATCAAACTTGACGAACGCGGAATTTGAAAGGAGCCATTGCAAGTTGAATTCAATAATTAAATTAAAAATACAATAATCAACATAATTTAAAAAATATAGAAAAAAAAAACTTGTGTCAACTTTACCGAGAATCGAACTCAGAGCCTTTAGCTCATTTTTGGCTGTGTATGAACTAGTATATAAACTGGTATAATGCTGATGCTGAGGCTGACTAGTATACCAATTGGTATGGTGCTGATGCAGAAGAGGACAATTGCTTTTCTTTTTCTCTTGTAACTGCTTCTTTTTTACCTTGTAATTCACAGATGCTTTTTCGTGTTTGGGTAAATACAAATAGTCGCTGCTTTCTAAAGAATAAACTGGTATATTGCTGATGTAGAGGCTGACTATGATACTGGTGCATAGACCGACTAGTATACCAACTGGAATGAATGACAAATTCGTGGACTAGTATGACAAGTGGAACGATCTGAATGGGCATAATGATTAGTATGTCCTGCCGCATAGACTGAGCAGTATGTCAACTGGTATGATTCTGATGTATATATGAACTAGTATATCAACTGGTAATATTCTGATGCATATATGAACTAGTATGTCAAATGGTATATTTCTGATACAAATTTGAAATAGTATGTCAACTGATATGATTATGATGCATAAGTGAACTGGTATGTGAACTGGTATGATTCTGATGCATAAATGAACTACTATATCAACTGGTATGATTCTGACGCATATATGAACTATTATGACAACTGGTATGATTCCGATGATTTTTTTAACTAGTCTGTTAATTGGTATGATTCTGATGCATATATGAACTAGTCTGTCAACTGGTATGATTCTGATGCAAATAAGAAGTAGTCTGTCAACAGGTATGATGCTGATGCATATATGAACTAGTCTGCCAACTGTTATGATTCTGATGCATATATGAACTAGTCTTTCAACTAGTATGCTTCTGATGTATATATGAACTAGTCTGCCAACTGGTATTATTCTGATGTATATATGAACTAGTCTGCCAACTGGTACGATCCTGACGTATATACGAACTAGTATCTTAAATGGTATGATACTGATGGGTATAATAAATAACAAGTATATCAACTGGTATATTCCTGATGCAGAGGCTGACTAGTCAGCCAATTGGTATGGTACTGATGCAGAGAAGGACAATTGCCATCTCGTAGGACATCGCCGTGTTAAAAATACCAGTTGCTAATATGGAAAAATTACAGAACTCGAACTAGTTGAGGCGCCTGGCTGACTGGTATTTGATTAGTATAAAACTAGTTAAGTTGACTGCAGGGGCCTTACTCAACATGGCTTTAGGCAACATACTAAAGCAAGCATGCTTCTTCGAAAGGTAAGCAAATGCACTCGAGTAAATCAAAGCTATGCCCTGTCTGTCATATATTCCCCGATGACGCCTGTTATAGTGTAAGTTGGTGTGCCTACCGAAAGGCCCCCAATAAAAAGACCCCGCGCAAGTAACACCAGCAGTTCTTTAGAAACATTTCAGAAAACTAATCTGCTACAAAAAAAAATTTAACTTTTTTGGAAAAACTTTCAGAACATTTTTGAGTTCCCTGAATTATCACACAGTAAAAAGAAAAGTCTAACTTTAATACCATTTTGGTGTTTATATATCACAATGCCGAAAAGTACTAAATTAATACCATATTCGGTCTAATTAAGAAAGAGAGGAATTCAGTCGAAGATTCTCTCAGGCAAAAAAAAAAAAAACAAAAATTTACAGTTTTAATATATTGCCTTTACCGAGAGTCGAACTCACAATTTATTGAATGCTGAAAGGAGATGTCTACTATCAAGCCATCGCGTACTTATGCTTGCCAGCGTCTAATTGCACTGTTGTTCTTAATGTAGTATCGCAATAGCGACGAACCGCGTGCTCTGAAGAACAAACCACCGGACTTAATTTAATGCTAAAAAGTAATTAATTTAATACTTTTCCGGCTTTGTTTTTAAACAAATAGTACCTAAAACATTATAATGAGAGAGAGCGCTATAGATAGAGCGCTTTAGTATTATTTTGGTATTATTTTAAAACTATTTGGAATTAAAAAAATTTCAGAGTCTTAAATTAATACTATTTAGTATTAAAACTCAAATTTAATTCCAAAAGGGCTTAATTTCAATACCGACTGGTATTAAAAGTAATATTTCATTTTTTACTGTGCAGAATATTTTTTCAAGGGAGTTTAGTGTTTTCCTCCATACAAAAGTAAATTTACAGCCCCAAAAACCGTAAAATGTCTCTAAAATATGGGTATGAAACGAAAGGGGAGGGCCCCAGGTTTCATTTGGACATCTACATATTTCGATAAATTTATCGATAACTGAGTTATCGGTCAAAATGTGGTTGCCCGAAAACCTTAAAATTTCCCTACAATACGGGTATCAAACGAAAGGGGAGGGCCCCAGGTTTCACTTGGACATCGACATATTTCGATAAATTTATCGATAACTGAGTTATCGGTCGAAATGTGGTTGACCGAAAACCTTAAAATTTCCCTACAATATGGGTATCAAACGAAAGGGGAAGGCCACAGGTTTCATTTGGACTTCGATATATTTCGATAAATTGATCGATAACTGAGTTATCGGTCAAAATAGGATTGCCCAAAAACCTAAAAAAATCCCTACAATATGGGTATCAAACGAAAGGTGAAGGCCCCAGGTTTCATTTGGACATCGACATATTTCGATAAATTTATCGATAACTAAGTTATCGGTCAAAATGTGGGTCCCCGAAAACCTTAAAATTTCCCTACAATATGGGTATCAAACGAAAGGGGAAGGCCACAGCTTTCATTTGGACTTCGAGATATATATCGATAAATTTATCGATAACTGAGTTATCGGTGAAAATATGATTGCCCAAAAACCTAAAAAATTCCCCACAATATGGGTATCAAACGAAAGGTGAGGGCCCCAGGTTTCACTTGGACATCGACATATTTCGATAAATTTATCGATAACTGAGTTATCGGTGAAAATATAATTGCCCAAAAACCTAAAAAGTTCCCTACAATATGGGTATCAAACGAAAGGTAAAGGCCCCAAGTCTCATTTGGACTTCGATATATATCGATAAATTTATCGATAACTGAGTTATCGGTGAAAATATGATTGCCCAAAAACCTAAAAAATTCCCCACAATATGGGTATCAAACGAAAGGTGAAGGCCCCAGATTTAATTTGGACATCGACATATTTCGATAAATTTATCGATAACTGAGTTATCGGTCAAAATGTGGTTGCCCGAAAACCTTAAAATTTCCCTACAATATGGGTATCAAACGAAAGGGGAAGACCCCAGGTTTCATTTGGACTTCGATATATTTCGATAAATTGATCGATAACTGAGTTATCGGTCAAAATATAATTACCCAAAAACCTATAAAGTTCCCTACAATATGGGTATCAAACGAAAGGTGACGGCCCCAAGTCTCATTTGGACTTCGATATATATCAATAAATTTATCGATAACTGAGTTATCGGTGAAAATATGATGGCCCAAAAACCTAAAAAATTCCCCACAATATGGGTATCAAACGAAAGGTGAGGTCCCCAGGTTTCACTTGGACATCGACATATTTCGATAAATTTATCGATAACTGAGTTATCGGTGATAATATAATTGCCCAAAAACCTAAAAATTCCCTACAATATGGGTATCAAACGAAAGGTGAAGGCCCCAGGTCTCATTTGGACTTCGATATATTTCGATAAATTTATCGATAACTGAGTTATTGTCAAAATCTGAAGTCAAATGCCTTAAAATTTCCTAACAATATGGGTATCAAACGAAAGTGGAAGTCCAGAGGTTTCGTTTGGACTGCTGTATTTTTCGATATATTTATCGATAATTTTATAGGACATTTGACTAAAAAGTAAAAAATAAATATAGTTTAAAAAAACTAAAACTCACGCTTTTAGAGAGTATTGAACTAAAAATTTGAAAATAATTTTAAAAACCCTACACAGTAGTATTGTGGAAAAAGCGTGTTCCGCTTTGTGCCATAATTTTCGTATATCGAGCCCTCCACGCTTTTCCCACATAATGCTAGTTTCTTTACTGCGCTTTCATTAGCTTAACTTGTACATACATTCATATGTATGTTTGCTTGTTTGTATGTAACTCTACTTCAGTCTACCCGATGGTGGCATATGACTGTCACAGAAACCTTGAAATGTGCCTTCAATATGGGTGTCAAACGATAGGAGGTTGCATTTGGACTTCGATATATTTATCGATAACTAAGTTATCGGTCGTAATGTCTACTGCCTGTATCAAACGAAAGGGAAGGTCCACAGGTTTCTATTGGACTTTGGAATATTTCGATATATTTATCGATAACTGAGTTATCGGTCAAAATGAGGTTGTCCAATAATATTGAAAATTGCCTACAATATGGGTATCAAACGAAAGTGGAGGCCTAGAGGTTTCGTTTGCACTGCTGTATAATTCGATATATATACCGATTACTTCATAACACATTTGACTAAGAAGTAAAAATAAATATAGTTTAAAAAGCGAAAACACGCGCTTTTAAAGAATATTGCACTAAAAAGGTAAAAATAATTTAAATAAAAAACGAAGATTATGGAACAAAGCGGACCACGCTTTTTCCACAATACTATCTACTGCGTAGCATTGTGCATAGACGTCAAAATTCCAAAATGAGTTTAACACCTGTTTGAGATTGTGGTTAATAACAAGTGTGATATCATAGACATAGTCGTGAAAACTTCAAAGTGAGTTTAGTCACCTGTTTTTAATTTCCTTTTTTGTCTCACTTCTTTCCATCTTCCCATCTCTTTCTACCATTAGGTAAAAGATAGGAAACCGCCATGTTGATGTGTGCAGGATGTTAAACAACACGCCATTGCTTTTCTGTTATTCGGTGCTGGCGACATTTTAATATGTGCAGGATGTAAACAAACCGACATTTTAATGTGTGTTGTCAAAAGAAGAGTTCACACTTGTTATTGATACACAATGCTGCGTAGGGTGGGTTGTGCCCCCTAACAAATGTACAAAGGTGTATGTGATGGTGGTGATAGTAGCAATCACAGTATAACCAGTATTTGCACTGAGGTGAAAGTTCTCCATGGAGGTGAATTTTTCAGAGTTGAAATCCATGGTAGGATGGAATTTCGCGGACGCATGGTTGCATTTCAGTAACAAAAAAAACTTTAGAAATATTTCAAGAAAAAAAATGAATTTAATGTATATATTCCATGAATTAATATAATATCATGAATTTACTGCACTACAAGAAGTATAAAAAATGTATATTAAAGGCCATATTGTAAAATTTCGTACAAATGCATATTGATGATCGGCTCTTTATGAACGATGCTATTAAATAGTAGTTTTGCGCAAAAAAGCACCCCTGTTAGTTGAGGACATTGAGGTGAATTTGAAATTCTTAGAAATTTTCCAAAACAAAATAAAGAAAATATTTTGCTTGCAGTTTTATATTTATTTATACTATTTATTTAATAGTAATATACGATTATCTGGTAGCTTTAATGTCAAGGTACGGTGTTAATGAACTATGAGTCATCTTATATATAAAAACTAATGTGTTTTTGTTTTAGGAGTGTCCAGTCTAAATATTAGCTGGAGAAGTTGAAATACTTATTACTAACCGGATAAGTATTTCCAGTACCTGGCAAATGAGGACTATTGTTATTGTGAACAAAAACCAAGAACTACAAGTTGCGATGGAGCATTGCAAGCTGCACGTAATCGTGGCTGCCGCCGGAGGCCTTTTTATTCCATCTATACAATGTCCCAGGGGGTACCATAACAGTCGCCCATACGGCAGTTGCTTCCCAAGGCCTTTTTTGTTGCATCTTGAATGAATGAATTAATCGTAGGCACTCTGCGTGGTATTAGTTTCCTTTAGGGTTCAACTTCTAATAAATTAGCTAAAATTATGTGATATAGCTCAAAAGACGGCGTTCGGCCTCAGGATC
This sequence comes from Campiglossa producta, assembly GCA_964058755.1. Taxonomy (NCBI): domain Eukaryota; kingdom Metazoa; phylum Arthropoda; class Insecta; order Diptera; family Tephritidae; genus Campiglossa; species Campiglossa producta. The sequence continues at coordinate 47,976,388 of CAXKVI010000002.1, forward strand.
TCGAATCCGGAAGCGCTTTTTTAATATTTTGCTTCTCTGCAGAGATATTTGCAATCAAAGTTTCAAGTTTTCATGTGGTTGTTGTAATTTTATTAGACTGTCCCTAAAAACGTGCAAAAAAAGTCCTGCCGTGGCGGTAGCCACGGTTATGTCACACGTCCGGACTTGGGATGGCGTAGCCCAGGGTTATTTTTTATAAGCGCGGCCGAAGGCCGCCAACTCAGAAAAGTGTTTCGTACATAAATACCATGGATTGCGCCCCATTTTTGGTATTGGACCCGGGTCATTTTTCGGTTTTTTGACCATAACTTTTCACTAAAACAAAAAATTAAAAAAAAAGCGCTTCCGGATTCGTGATCCTGAGTCCAAAACCCGTCTTTTGAGCTATCTCCCATAATTTTAGCTAATATATTAGCAGTTGACCCCTAAAGGAAACTAATACCCTCTGCGTTTATGCTCCTTTTTGGGGAGGCTAAAATCAAATCTGTTATAAATGAAACAAATTAATATAAATTTTCATCATTTGCACAACTTTTTTTATTTCCATTTGATTTTCACCACGCGTGATAGGGTTGTGTTTAATCACTCAGGGCTGCATTTTGTTGAAGTATTTGTTAGATAGTGATTATTTCTCTAATACTTCACGTTGACCTGCAAACTGGTTTTCCTTTCAGTTTAAAACGGTTAAAACAATTTAGGCATGTTCATAATCGATATAAGGTAGGTACTTAAGTTAGCGTCAACCCTTTGATACCCTTTCCAAGGGTCTATCTGACGCTAAATTTAGTACCTACTTTATTTCGTTCAGATTGTTGGACAGAGACAGATAAATATACAAGACTAAATGGGCTTGCTCAAGAACATCCTACAAATTATGACGGATAACACATAATAATCAAAAAACTAAATTTATAATAGAACTATTTTTTCTACACCTTTTTCACTCGTACTTCAAAAACCGTAAAAATACTTTAGATAAGGTTAAATGCATTTAAGAATAGTGAAAGGTAGTCCAAGACCCATACAATTATTTTCAGAATAGTCAATTCTATCTTAAAAACTGTAAAATATGCTTTAGAATAATCAACTGTACTCCAAAAACTATAAATTGTACTTCATAAACTGTAATTTGTACTCGAGATTGTAAATTAGACTTCAGAAGCTTAAAAATGTACTCCAAAATAATCAGTTCTACTTCAGAAACAACAAATTCCAATCCAGAAGATGTTTCTGAAGTACATTTGATTTTTCTGGAATACGTTTTACAGTTTCTCGAATACAATGGGCTTCTTCGTAGCAAATTTTGCGAATATTAACAACCATTTACGTTTTTTAAAGTACATTTTACACTCTAACCCACAATAAAATATACAGGCAGATTCTAAATAATTTCTTACTTTGCAGATTTTCTCCCTCTCATATAATTTGTGAGCGAAAATGTATGAAAAAGGTTCACTAGTGAAATTTATTTAGATTGGCACGATAAGCTTTTTGTCGAAAAATTCTCAAATTTCGAAATTTGGTTTGCGTAAAATTTTGCAAAAATCATTGGATCATGTGTTTCAATTTTGTGATATTGGAGTACTTCAATTGTAATACTTTCTAATACCTCAGCGGACCACCTTCAGCTTATTGAAAGCCGATCATTGCTCATGCTTTATTGACCAAAATCACCACACGATCGCTCTGAAAATAGATACTCCAAGGAGTAACAACATTGGAATACATTGCAAAGTACTCTGAAAACAGAAACAACTGTAGCGTCTCGTTGTGACATTTAATTTTGACAGCTGACATAAATGCACGTAGACAAAGGCAACCTGTCTTATAACCGCGTTTTAACACGCGTTAACGCAGACTTGATCTAGTTTTATCTTTTTGGGTACGATGACATAATCATCTGATTTTTCTTTGTATATTTTTTGGTTTTGTGCGTATTTGTCAAAGTTATAAATGTCACGCAACGCAATAAAGCTGTATTTGTTTTCGACTGAATACTCCTATGCGTGAGAAAAAACGCTGTGCATTGGTTCTTGGTTGAGTTGTAAAATAGTAATTTCTTTTTTTTAGAAATATAACCTAATATATACATATATAGTTTTACTTAAAACGCAAAATCCTAAATTTGACTATTTCTCCTCTTTTAAAGTAATTTATTACCTCATAAAATTTGCAACACAACACCCTGAAATGGCTGAAAATAGTTGACTGCAACCCGAAGTTCTCTATGGAGGTGAATATAAGTACGTTTGTGTTAGTGAGTGCAACTACTGTCTATACTGTGGTAGCAATTAAAAGTTGCAGTTGGTGAGCGCGCTATCGCTGAGCCGCGCTTAGCTACTCTCTCTCTCTCCTCTCTGCTGTGTTTCTGTGTTAGTGTTATGTTTTGTGTCGCCGTGTATTTGTGTGGTGAGTGAATGTTTCAAAGTTGATGTTGCCAAGTGGATATTTATGTTGCTGTTGATGTTGCTGAAGCGTGGTTGATTGCGCCACCTAATGATTTCCTAACGCTTTCGATGTTGCCGTGCCAATCAGTAATGTTGCTAAGGTTGATGCTCGTGAAATGTTGCCAGCGATTTTCATTTGTTTATTTCATTTATTATTTGTTTATTTATCTCTATTCTGTTATTTTCTCATTTTCAAGGGTCAATGTCAACAAATGTCACTTTTCGCACTGTTTTAAATGACATGGACAATTAAAAAAGTCGTAAAAAAATGTTGCTAATGCCATATTGCGCAATATTTTCAGGTCGTAAACTCATTACTACTTCGCCGTGAAGTACAAGCGAAATTTCACGGCTATTTCACGACAAGAAATTTTGTATGGATTTTGACATCACGTGAAACTCGATGTTAGTACCAAGCTTAATGTAAAAAATGTTGTGTTCTACCCTCTTGTGTAGTGTTTGACGTGCCGGTATGATGTTAAATTTTTGTCTGATGTCGATTTCCTATGTTTGGTGTGAGTGAGTGTGTGCATTCAGATATGATTTTTGGCCTGATTTTCAAAGACTGGTTTTGGCCCAAAGGTTGCCTTTTGGCCAAGTAAAATTTCTCCAATGGGTTGTTGGTGTGTAAACGTTGGTGTATGTTGTTGTTTTCCGTGTTTTTCTATGTGTGAATTAGTGTGTGTGGTTTTATGTATTTTGTTGGCGAGCGCTTATATACTTAAATGTCGCGGCCTTCGTTTGGCTTCGTGAGCTGCAATGAAGAAATGTATATGGATATTTTTTCAAATATTTTTATTTTTCAAATTTCCTGCTAACTTTTGTTTTCTGGCCCTCTTAAATTAAAAAATTATTTTATCGTTTATAAAATTGCTCAGAAATCCATCAGATTAATTCCCTCAAAAACAATTGTTTCTTCTTCTTCTTCTTCTTTGTTTGCATACGTGCTCGTGTATATATGTACATACATACATATATACACGTAAGTGCACTTGTGCATATTTTAATATTTTTGAATTTTCCGAATTACATTAAATTTTTCTCTAAATTAAAAATTCAAGTAAATTCCAAAAGGTAAAAAATGGGATTTTGGGTCAGAAACTATAATTCGCGGTTTGAAATTTTATGGTTTGGACAAAAGTGCAAAAAAAAATTATTTACAACAACAATCCAACCTATTTGTTTTCGTTCATGCTCGTGTACATATTTACATACATATGTACACGTAAGTGCATTTATGCAGTTTTTATCTAATCTTTTAGGAATTAAAAAATATTATTTAATATTTCAGGAATATTTTAGTGGATGCTGATGCAAAGGCTGACATCACCGCCCTGCAGGAAATGCGATGGACGGGACAAGGAAAGACGACCATCGGACCTTGTGACGTATACTACAGTGGCCAGACACGCGGCAAAGCGCGTGGTGTAGGATTCGTGGTGGGAAAGAGACTTCGCCGCCAAGTACTAGCGTTCACCCCCGTGGACGAGCGTCTCGCTGCGATCCGCATCAAGGCGAGGTTTTTCAACATAACATTTATCTGCGCCTATGCGCCGACTGAGGAGACGGACGACGCAGAGAAGGACTCCTTCTACGATAAACTTGAACAGACTTATGATCGCTGCCCCCAACATGATATCAAAATCGTGCTCGGCGACTTTAATGCGAAGGTGGGCAAGGAAGGAGTCTTTGGTCCAACAGTTGGAAAATTTAGTCTCCATGATATAACATCCCCCAACGGCACTAGGTTGATTGTCTTCGCCGCTGCTCGCAATACGGTCGTCAGTAGTACCAGGTTCCAGCATAAACGAATACACCAAGCCACCTGGCTGTCTCCTGATCAAAGAAAAGGAAACCAGATTGATCATGTCATGATCGACGGCAGGCATAGCTCCACCGTTCTGGACGTGCGTACCCTGCGTGGTCCCAATATCGACTCGGACCATTATCTTGTTGCAGGCAAGATACGCACACGCCTCTGTGTAGCAAAGAAAGTGCGCACAGTAACGGAAGGAAAGTTTGACGTCGAGAAGCTGCGCACGACACAAACAGCTGACAATTTCTCCACTCGACTCTCACACCTGCTATCGGAGAGCAATCCTCGACCTAACGATGCAACCGAGCAATGGGAGCATATCTCTCACTCATTACGTACCGCCGCTGAGGCCACTATAGGGTTCCAGCGAGCCCGCAAAAACAACTGGTACGATGAGGAATGCAGCACTGCCTCGGACAAAAAGGACGCTGCCTACAGGGAGACGTTGCGAACGGGTGCAACCCGCAGTGTATGGCAACGCTATCGTGAGGCAAAGAAGGAAGAGAGACGCCTTTTCAGAAAAAAGAAACGTGAGGCCGAAAGGCGTGAGTGTGAGGAGCTTGAGATGCTGGCTGACAGCAATGATGCCCGAAAATTCTATGAAAAGATCCGGCGGATGACGAAAGGTTTTAAGACCGGGGCAATTTTCTGTAAGGACAACAATGGCGACCTGGTAACCGACGTACAGAGTGTACTTAAATTATGGAGGGAGCACTTCTCCTCACTGCTAAATTGCGAGGGAGACGTCGAACCCGATACCCCAATCCCTGAGATGGAAAAGTCGTCGCACCACCTGACTATGACGAAGTGAAGATAGCTATATCCCGGCTCAAAAACAACAAAGCGCCTGGAAAAGACGGACTTCCCGCATAGCTGTACAAACACGGAGGCGAGGAGCTGGTAAAAAGCATGCATCAGCTCTTATGCAGAATATGGTCAGACGAGTGCATGCCTCCAGATTGGAATTTAAGTGTGCTCTGCCCAATCCACAAGAAAGGCGATCCCGCTAACCGCACCAACTACCGCGGAATCAGCCTTCTTAATATCGCATATAAGGTTCTTTCTAGCGTGTTGTGTGAAAGACTGAAGCCCATCGTAGACAAGCTGATTGGACCTTATCAGTGTGGCTTTAGACCTGGTAAGTCTACCATCGACCAGATTTTCACGATACGCCAAATCCTGGAGAAGACCCAGGATAAAAGAATCGACACACACCATCTCTTTGTCGATTTCAAAGCCGCTTTTGACAGCGCAAAAAGGAGTTGCCTGTATGCCGCCATGTCTGAATTTGACTTCCCGGCAAAGCTTATACGGCTTTGCCAAATGACGTTGAGCAATACTAACAGCTCCGTCAGAGTCGGGAAGGACCTCTCTGAGCCATTTGAAACCAAACGAGGCTTCAGACAGGGCGACTCCCTTTCGTGCGATTTCTTCAACCTGATGCTGGAGAAGATAATTCGAGCAGCAGAGCTAAACCGCAATGGTACAATCTATTACAAGAGCGTGCAATTGCTGGCGTATGCCGATGATATTGATATCATTGGCCTTAACAACCGCGCCGTAAGCGCTGCCTTCTCTGGACTGGATAAGGAAGCGAAAAAAGTGGGTCTTGCGGTCAACGAGGACAAGACGAAGTATTTGCTGTCATCAAAGAAAGAATCGGCGCACCTGCGCCCTGGCAGCCACGTCACTGTTGAAAGTTACAAATTTGAAACTGTGAGGGACTTCGTCTATTTGGGAACCAGCATTAACACCGAAAATAATATCAGTCTAGAAATCCAACGGAGAATCACTCTTGCGAACAAGTGCTACTTTGGACTGAGTAGGCAATTGAGAAGTAAAGTCCTCTCTCGAAGAACAAAGATCACGCTCTACGGAGTAGTTGGTGCGGTTAGCGGGATCGCCTTTCTTGTGGATTGGGCAGAGCACACTTAAATTCCAATCTGGAGGCATGCACTCGTCTGACCATATTCTGCATAAGAGCTGATGCATGCTTTTTACCAGCTCTTCGCCTCCGTGTTTGAATAGCTCGGCGGGTAGTCCGTCTTTTCCAGGCGCTTTGTTGTTTTTGAGCCGGGATATAGCTATCCTCACTTCATCATAGTCAGGTGGTGGGACGACTTTTCCATCGTCAGGGATTGGGGTATCGGGTTCGACGCCTCCCTCGCAATTTAGCAGTGAAGAGAAGTGCTCCCTCCATAATTTAAGTACACTTTGTACATCAGTTACCAGGTCGCCATAATTGTCCTTACAGGAGCTTGCCCCGGTCTTAAAACCTTCCGTCATCCGCCGGATCTTTTCATAGAATTTTCGGGCATCATTCCTGTCAGCCAGCATCTCAAGCTCCTCACACTCACGCCTTTCGGCCTCACTTTTCTTTTTTCTGAAAAGGCGTCTCTCTTCCTTCTTTGCCTCACGATATTGTTGCCATACACTGCGGGTTGCGCCCGTTCGCAACGTCTCCTTGTAGGCAGCGTCCTTTTTTTTCGAGGCAGTTTTGCATTCCTCATCGTACCAGTTGTTCTTGCGGGCTCGCTGGAACCCTATAGTGGCCTCAGCGGCGGTACGCAATGAGTGAGAGATATGCTTCCATTGCTCGGTTACATCGTTAGGTCGAGGATTGCCCTCTGCGAGCAGGTGTGAGAGTCGAGTTGTGAAATTATCAGCTGTCTGTGTCATGCGCAGCTTCTCGACGTCAAACTTTCCTTCCGTTACTGTGCGTACTTTCTTCGTTGCACAGAGACGTGTGCGTATCTTGGCTGCGACAAGATAATGGTCAGAGTCAATATTGGGACCACGCAGTGTACGCACGTCCAGAACGGTGGAGCTATGTCTGCCGTCAATCAAGACATGATCAATCTGGTTTCTAGTTCTTTGATCAGGGGACAGCCATGTGGCTTGGTGTATTCGCTTATGCTGGAACCTGGTACTACTAATGACCATATTGCGAGCAGCGGCGAAGTCAATCAACCAATTGGCGTCAGTTATCGCTAAAAAGGAATGACTGGCGTGCTTTGATAGGCGACGGCCAAAATCGCTTAGGCGGTTAAGCGCCAATTAATGATGATGATGATGCAATTAAATAAACGGTCCTTTTTAGGGCCATAAAATTTCTAAACAAAGAGATCAAAAATTACGAAGCATCATTTTAGGTATAAACAATTAAAAAAATGTGTACATATGGATTTATTTAAAAAAAAATGTTTCAAACCCTTGCCAGAAAACCACAATCTAAATTAACAAAAATAAATTTTAATCGAGGATTTACACCGGAATTAAAAAATCTCCAAATCCACCAAAACTTATTCGCATAAAATTTCACAAAATTATTTTTTTTAATAAATTTTGATAAAAAAAAGGTTTTTCAACAAATTCAAAATTTTTCACAGTGACTTACCGGTGACTCTGCAGATTGCTTGAAGGGATTTTTCTCGCCCTGGGTGGCGGCTTTCCTGGCGCTGGCTAGGTTCCTCGAGAGGATTCCTAGATGTCAGAAAATTCCAAAATATTAATTTTTTTGAAAATGTGTTTTTTTGAGAAAAATTTACCTACATACGCGCTGCAGGAACCAGACAAGCCGACATATGTTTCGATTATACTGGAGTTACATCTCTCAAGGATTTTTCTTCCCGGCATTGTGAGAGTCGAATTCACAACACTGTAGTGACTTGTATGCTAGAAGGTCTAGCACCTTAGGCCAGTACCCAGCTTGAAGGTAAACCCTTCTCAGTGTCCATTTATGCATATATTTATACTTCCATATAGAACATTTCTTTAATTTTAATGCTAACTTATATGAAAGATTTGCGAATTTTAGGACTTGGTGTGAAACCTATGAAAGAATTTTCTATGCTTAATTAAGCACGAATATTTTTCCATTTATAACATTTAAACTCTTTGTTGCTTTTTGACTTTTAGTCTATTGCTGTAAATACCGACGGTATTTACAAGCAATTTTCGGGATTGTATGAAAATGTGTTTTTTTGAGAAAAATTTACCTGGAACCAGACAAGCCAACATATGTTTCGATGATACTGGAGTTACATCTCTTCAAGGACCTTTCTTCCCGGCATTGTGAGAGTTGAACTAACAACACTGTAGTGACTTGTATGCTAGAAGGTCTAGCACCTTAGGCCACTACCCAGCTTGAAGGTAAACCCTTCTCAGTGTCCATTTATGCATATATTTATACTTCCATATAGAACATTTCTTTAATTTCAATGCTAACTTATATGAAAGATTTGCGAATTTTAGGACTTGGTGTGAAACCTATGAAAGAATTTTCTATGCTTAATTAAGCACGAATATTTTTCCATTTATAACATTTAAACTCTTTGTTGCTTTTTGACTTTTAGTCTATTGCTGTAAATACCGACGGTCTTTACAAGCAATTTTCGGGATTGTATGAAAATGTGTTTTTTTGAGAAAAATTTACCTACGCGCTGCAGGAACCAGACAAGCCGACATATGTTTCGATGATACTGGAGTTACATCTCTTCAAGGACTTTTTTTTTCGCTCGCGTTTGCTTTGACGTGAAACCGCACTTTATAAAAATAGATTTTTTTTCACACGCGCACCTACACTTTAAGGTGAACAAGAACGCACTTAAAAAAAATTAAACTTTTTTTCTCAACACTTTTAGCACTCGATAAGACCGCGACTTTTTCAAATTTGATCTGTCGATCAGCGGAACCCCTTTTTATACCCCATTGTCCTTGCGGCATTTCGGACACCGTACGGCACGAATTGCCTGTCTGCTTTGGTCAAACCAATCCGCGTTCGACACTTAAGCGGCACGTATATGTGCATATGTACAAGCAACATTTTAACCCACTCACACCATTAACCATCCGCTATGCAAATATCGTAAAAACGAATAAGGGAGTTCGGTTAGCGGTTGCCAATACATCTGCTCATATACCCGCTTGCGCGTAGTCAGAGAAATCTTTAAAGGCTGTCGTTACAGGCTAAATTGCGTAAAAAACAAAAAAACTAAAGGTAAGAAAATTCCAAACAAATTCACTTGAAATTATACTCACTAACTTATAAAACTAAAAAAAAAAATAATGTAAATGAATTCATACATGCAAAAATTTAACAAATCAAAAATTCAAAGTTTTAAAGTTTTTTCTCAAAAAAGATAGTTGGGTAGTTGAGAAAAGAATGAAATAACGTAAGTACTAAAAGACGGACTTTAGTCAGGTTGAAGGGGACTCTGCTCGGGAAGCGGAGCCATAGTAGAGTCCAAAGGCTGTTCACATCTCGTGAACAGGAGGGGTGGGAAGGCTCCACCTGACTCGGACAGGTTTTCTCCCGCTTTTTCTATATCACTATTTCTTTTTTTTGCATATATTCTTTCCCCAGGCATGAACTCTAATTTTGCTTCGCAACTGTTGGGAAAGCAGAAGTGGCAAGAACTGCGCCCCAATGCCGACGAGCCTCAGCCGGGCTACAACCATGCCGACCCGCCACTCCTCCTCTCCCGCACCAGGCAGTTACGTAACAATGGCGCCCAACGATATAGCCCACTAGTTTAAAGTTTCAATTTTAATTTTCTCGTACTTTCTTTTACTTTCCTTTATACTATTTTCAGTTTTCCTATCTCTTTCACTTTCGTAATTTTTCCTTCTCACAGACAGAGTTAGGGTCGCGAGGGCAACATCGCACACACTAATTCACACATAGAAAAACACGGAAAACAACAACATACACCAACGTTTACACACCAACAACCCATTGGAGAAATTTTACTTGGCCAAAAGGCAACCTTTGGGCCAAAACCAGTCTTTGAAAATCAGGCCAAAAATCATATCTGAATGCACACACACACTCATACCAAACATAGGAAATCGACATCAGACAAAAATTTAACATCATACCGGCACGTCAAACACTACACAAGAGGGTAGAACACAACATTTTTTACATTACAACACAGCGTCAACCTTAGCAACATTAGTGATTGCCACGGCAACATCGAAGGCGTTGGGAAATCATTATCAATCATGGCGCAATGAACCACGCTTCAGCAACATCAAAAAAAAAAAAAAAAACTAATGGCGGCGATATACCAACAGGTTATCATAACCTCTAACGAGATTTTTAGCCGGGCTTCTCTTTCCAACTTGTGGTGTGTTGCTTTTTGAGTTTTTCCTACAAGTTGGCGGGACCTACAGTTTTTTGCCGACTCCGAACGGCACTTGCAAAGCAAATGAATTTTTTGCTGAGAAGCTTCTCATGGCAGAAATACACCCGGAGAGCTTGCCAAACTACTACCGAGGGGCGACCCCGTTTAGAAAAATCCTTTTTCTAAATAATTTTTGATGTTACTTTTGCCGGGCATCGAACCGCCAAGACTTGGTGCCGAAGGTCGAACACTTAACCGCTACACCACGGCGGCCGCGTAGCCGCAACATCAACAGCAACATAAATATCCACTTGGCAACATCTACTTTGAAACATTCACCCACCACACAAATACACGGCCACACAAAACATAACACTAAAGCCAAGTACTATCATCAAAGCCGTGGAATTTCGCCAGCAACATGCAATTGGCTTGTCGTGAAATGTTGCTTGCTATTTTAATTTTTTTATTTTATTAATTTTTTGTTTGTTTATCTCTCTTCTGTTAATTTTCTAATTTCAAGGGTCAATGTCAACAAATGTCACTTTACGCACTGTTTTAAATGACATGGACAATTAAAGAAGTCGTGAAAAAATGTTGTTAATGCCATATTGCACAATATTTTCATGTCGTCAACTTAGTACTAATTTGCCGTGAAGTACAAGCGAAATTTCACGGCAAGAAATTTTGTATGGATTTTGACAGCCGTTTCACATGAAACGCGAAGTTAGTACCTAGCTTAACACAGAAACACAGCAGAGAGTAGAGAGAGAGAGTAGCTAAGCGCGGCTCAGCGATAGCGCGCTCACCAACTGCAACTTATAATTGTTACTACCACCACCATCACATACACCTTTGTACATTTGTTAGGGGGCACAACCCAATAAGCGTTTTGAAAAAAAAAACTTTAGAATTTAAATCTTTATTTTTTTGCATTTATTAATTTGTTTATATAGTACACTAGTTTATTATCTAGTTATCATACATTTACCTGAATTTATTGGAGTGGTACTCACCTTCAAGATTGCTTGGATACATTTAATTTTTTTCGCATTCTTATTTCGGTCGACACATTAGCCTGGTCGGCAATAATAGCCCAAACCAATTGATATTTTTTTTTTTGGATTTCTGCTACATAAATATTTGTTTGTGCTTGTAATTAACTTCATTAAATTTAATTTTGTTTCTCGGCTCGGATTCTCCAAAGCCACTATTCACAACGCTTCTCACCTTTCGTGCTAATTTTTTTTTATTCGCTTATTCTGGTCTAAAACTTTGTTTCACTAAATATATTTTTAACGCTAATCGACACCGCGGTTTGCAAGATTTTTTGATATAAATATTTTTTGTGTGTTCGATTTGTCTCAAACCACTTAAACTTAATTAATTTTACTTCCCGATTTTCGTTTTGTTAGCATATGCATAAAATAAAGCATATGCACCGAACCGTCTTGTAAAACTAAAGATCAAAAGAAGCTCGAAAAGGCATTTGGTATCAAAAGTTATCATTGACCACGGTCAAGAGGCCAAAGCCCCTAACCGTACCAGGGATAACTTTTGCCCTGTGTATTTTGTTTGCTTTTTTTCTCTCATTTCTTTTCAGCTCGCAACGTCACTTTGGTACCAACGTGGACTGTAAAGCGGGGTGAGTGTTTTGCAAAGACAAAAAAAATACACATACACACGTACACATACTTTCATATATAGATATCTCGAAATCGATTTTTCTTTTTCAAAAAATCGCTTCATGGAAGTGTTAAATCTATTTTATAAGTAATGATTGCCTTCGATTACTTAGTTTTAGTCTCTTTTCTACTTAGCCTGTAAGATTTATACATTGTATTTCGTTGGCTAAATAAATAAATAAATAAATAAATAAATAAATAAATAAATAAATAAATAAATATATATATATATATTTATAGATTGATTTTTTTACTCTGAGCGAGAATATCAATACACACGAATTTAGTTACAAATTTAGTAGAAAGAGGGCACACACATACATACTTAGATCTTTGTTTTCAATTTTAGAGATTCACACATTTCTTCAGACATACTTAATTATATATAAACGTGTGCTTGTGCACCAAAAAATTAGAATCTAATTATTAGATACACATTAGGCTGGCTGAATTTCAAGATTTTTTTGGTTGCCAATAAAAATTCGATTACCTTTTAAGCGTTAGGATTAGAAAATAACTAATAGTAATTTTTGTATTAAGAATAAATTTTCAATTAGCGTAAGGGTTTATTTCTGTCTTGGAATATTTTTGAATAAAGTTGTTAATTATTGAAATTGTAAATTCCAAAGAAAATTGTCTTTGAAGTTTATGGGTTGAAGGTTTTTTTGCTTCAGGTAATTGAGTCCAAAACATGTCTGGCTAAAGCCATATATTTGTTGGTGCAGGTGTTGCCCTTGTGGCAACTGATGGTAAGTTGGGGTAGTTGAGAAAAGAATGAAATAACCTAAGTACTTAAAGACGGACTTTAGTCAGGTTTAAGGGGACTCTGCTCGGGAAGCGGAGCCATAGTAGAGTCCAAAGGCTGTTCACATCTTGTGAACAGGAGGGGTGGGAAGGCTCCACCTGACTCGAACAGGTTTTCTCCCGCTTTTCCTGTATTTCTATTTCCTTGTTTGCATATATTCTTTCCCCAGGCATGAACTCTAATTTTGCTTCGCGACTGTTGGGAAAGAAGAAGTGGCAAGAACTGCGCCCCAATGCCGACCAGCCTCAGCCCGGCTACAACCATGCCGACCCGCCACTCCTCCTCTCCCGCACCAGGCAGTTACGTAACACATTTCCGTTACCGAATTATGTCAATTTAGGTGATTTTAGAAATTTTCGATATCGAAAGTGGGCGTGGTTGGAGGGCGATTTTATCCAATTTCATCAGGTATACTCCCAACGATACTAGTATGCTTTGTGCCAAATTTCATCGTTCTAAAAGAATGACCAGGGGGGTTTATCTATAAAATTATATCATTTTAGCCATTTCAGCTGCCGAGATATGCCAATTTGTGTGATTTTCGATATCGAAAAAGGGGGCGTGGTTATCATCCGATTTCATCAACTCCTATTTTAATCCTAAGAACTTTCATATATGGAACTCTGTATCTATCTCGATTATTTTGTGCCGTTACATACAACCGTTATGTGAACAAAATTAATATACCCTTGTACTAGTACTAGTACGCTGGGTATAAAAAACTATACATTTAGTACAAAGCTGTAATTAGACGCTAACAAGCATTAGTATACGATGTCCGGATGGTAAGCAGCTGGGTTTAGCATTCCAAAAATTGTAAGTTCGATTCTCTCTCTTTTTTCTTTTTTTAGGTTAGGTTAGGTTATTTGAAATGTTAAAAAGAAATCTTCTCAATTATATGTGAGTTTCCTTTGAAAATATTAACATCTATACACATATCAGTAATTAGACGCTGGCAATCAAAAGTGAGCGATGGCCTGATGGTTAACAGCTGGGTTTATCATTCCGAAAATTGTAAGTTCGATTTTTGGGTGAAGGCAATATCATTTTATTTTTCATTTGAAATTTTAAAAATAAAATCTTTATAATAATATATGATTTCCCTTTGAAAACATTAAAAAGATTGTCTCTACAATAGTGTGAAGCACATCTGAAGAAAAACTATACAGATATCTTAGGTACCTTTGGCTCTGTGTGACAGGTAAATTTTCCTACACGTGTATTTACAAATTGCTCAAGCAGCAGTAAAACTAGCAGAGCCGCAGGCCAAATCGCTGCACATATATTCCAGGCATAATTTTTTTTAACGATGAAATAGAGATGTGAAACTTCAAAACGATATTTCTGATTAGTAATGTGTAAGTGTTCACTACTTCATGGTCTTGTCAGATTGTTCCTTCATATCGAAAACGCGATTGCCGAAAGTACCCCAAAGCCGCAGGATTCCCAGTCTCCCCTAAAAGGCAGGATATGTGTCGATGTTTTTACAGATTGTTGATCATAACATTAGAAATACCTCACTGTTTTATTTGGTTTTTTATGTTGGTCCAACATTATCGATGTTGGTGTCAAAAGACGCGGCTTGACTCCAGTATCAATAATCCGAAAACGGAAATGAAAAATATTATATCTGTGAAATGTTTTTGGCAAAAAACAAATAAAACTAACAAAAATCCTTGGCCTATGCCATGCCAAGTCCGGGTGTGCGGTATACCCGTGTCTACCGCCACGTCGCGACTTTTTTGCACGTTTGAAGGCACGGTCTAATGTAATTACAACAACCATATGAAAACTTGAAACTTTGATTGCAAATATCTCTTTACAGAAATAAAATTTTAATTTCCGCTTTCGGATTATTGATACTGGGGTCAAGACCTGTCTTTTGATACCAACATCGATAAATTTTGATCGATTTTAGACATTGAACCGTCTTGTACAATTGTACCTTTTATTTTCTTAGTTTATAATGTCGTTATATGTATAAGTTAATTCCTATTAAAAGCTTTAACTCATAAATAATTTTTCATTTCTTTTCAGGTAAGTACAAAGTAAATAAGTTACTTTAAGAACTTTTTGCATAGGATGTCCATTGGAGTCAGACAGGTATGGTTTTTCCTTTTTTAATACAAGCAAAGATGACTCATTGGTTCGTTGTAAAGGAACTAGACCTTTAAGCTCGGCACGTCATTTGTTACCACAAATAAGTTGGCTAGGCTCGGTAAAGCTTAGTCTTGTTTTGCTAGTGAAAAGCACCACTAAAAGATATCCACCACTGAAATATATCCAATACCTGAAAAAAGTGTGGCTATGCTAAAATGAATTTGAATGAGTATAGACGAGGCCTTACCAGAACAAAAAAAATGTAATTACTAGGTCGACCGCACCCGCAACAGACCAAAAGATAAGAACTCAGTGAAAAACTCATAGGATTTGTAAAACGTAGCTATGTATTTGCGTTATAATCGTTTAAACTTTTTTGCCATCACCATAAATTCGTATCTACAACGAGAAAAACATATTTTCGATAGCAAAGAATCTTTCTTAAGTTTTATGGATTTTATTCCCGCAATTTAACACACAGAATGGCAATTTTATGATTACAATTTCTTTTCTTGTGACGTTGTCTTACGAACACAATTAAGACTTTCACTAATTGTTTTTTCTGTCTTTCCTTGCCTCTTGCAAGATACATAACTGTTTTTCGCATTCTTTTATTACCTTCTCACAATTCACTGACGCATATATCGTCGTTGTTTATGCAAAACAACGTAACGGACAAATGCAAAACCTCTTACAAACTGACACTCAAATTTTACGGGACCGACAAAAAACTGTTTAACTTTTGTACGAGCCACTATGTGGTAGTTAAAATTCAAATGTCGCTTTTTTGGCATTCTATTGCACAAACTGTAAATTTTTTGCTACGAAAGTATGGATCCGTGTACCCAGAGGACTTGGTGAGCAAATCTAATCTTTGACCAAAGTGTCCTTTGCGTGATTTTCCATTTGTCCGTTACGTTGTTTTGTATAAACACCGACGATATGTAGTTCAACATTTCGGTTGCCCTTCGTAACATATACATTAGACTGGGCCAAAAATTCAAAATTTAGATTTTTTTTTTCAAAAATTATATTGATTTTCTTTTTAAGAAAGGCGAATAAAAATTACTGTAATTTTTTCAAATTTTTAAGTTATAATACATTTATACTGCACCAAATTTGGCGAATTTGAATGTGTAATTTCGAACCTGTTTACACTGGCAAATTTGCATTTGGCTTCACCTTCCCTGCAAGAATCTTCTACCAGAACACAAAGCCACCGAAAGAAAATACACCACCGTGATGGTTTAAACACCTGTAGAGTAATAATAAATGAAGAGTCAAGAAGGCTTCTTGGTAGAATTGCTCCAATTTCTTAAAAAACTAGTTGAAATTGTTATTTAGAACTGTGCATAATGCAAAAGTTTTCACACGTTAATTACCCATTAAGTTTCTTGCTGGGCAATTCTAAATGTAAAACACAGGAAGGGTTGCTATTTTGAGGAACTTTGGATTGTATTGTTCGGCGTATGAGGCCAAATGTGATGGAATTCCATATTTAGAAAATGAGATTTGTATGGAGACAAGCGCCAAATTTGGTGCGGTGGAAATGTACTATTAAAGTCTAGAGGTCTATCATCGCTAGTTTAGATTTTACAGACTTTACTTCATATTTGGCATAAAAACGACGCCTTCTACCTGGACATATTTTTGAAGGAAATCGAATTTCCTACAAAAATTGCATTGAGCAAAATTTTCTCAGACTAGCCGTTTTATGGTATTCTAGCCTAAACAATTAGCATGTTTTTTCGATATCCCATTTTTTCTTTGAAAAATTGTAAAAATGTAAATATTCATGTGCAACAAAAATAGATACAAAAAAATTGCGGGGGCTACAAAAAAGGTTAAACAACTTTTTTTTTAAGTTACTTTTTCAAACTTATTTAGTATTAAATTAAAAAAAAATATTATTTCAGTATTTTTTGGGTGTTTTGATCCAATTTTTTTACAAAATTTTTTTATTGATTTTCTACATGATTAATTATCATTATATGATCAATTTTATAACAAAAAAATATAAATTTCTCATACACGTTCAAACATATTTTTGCTTAATATTTGCTTTCAATGCGAAGGTGTAGTTTTACAGTCTTCAAAAAAATAAAAAGTTGACGAATCTGTGAACTCAAAATTCAAATCCGTGATCAGAATTTGCCTATCAGGTCGCAATTCTTCTCTAACCTAACAAAACCATCACAAATTGATATTTGACTTTTTGCAGGGTTATGGCCGAACCTCGGACCAGTTGTTAAATTCTGATATCGAATTCGGATTTAGCGGCCAACTTCTCCGATGTTGATTTCTCCATGTTTCGCAAATTTTCAAACCCAAATCGGGAAATCCAAAAAACATGCCAAAGTTTGAGGCTAGAATACAAGAAAACGGCTAGTCTGACAAAATTTCAGTCAAGGCAGCTTTTGTAGGGAATTCAATTTCCTACAATTATATGTTAATGAATGCTGTTTTTCAACAATGATTTGTCGTTTTTATACCAAATTGGAGGTTAAGTCTGTAAAATCTAAACTAGCAATGAAAGACCTCTAAACTTTAATTTAAAAATCTGAAAAAATTACAGTAATTTTTGTTCACCTTTCTTAAAAATAAAATCAATATAATTTTCGAAAAAAAACGAAATTTTGAATTTTTGGCCCAGCTTAATATACATATCGAGCGCATAAATATGTAGGTATGTACATATGTACGTACAAAAGCTGTATATATTTCATCAAGTTTCCCAACAATAAAACTTGTCTTTACAAACTACAAGGTAAACTCAAATAAAATAAACTATAATACAAAACAAATAAAAATTTTAAGGTATATAAAATTTGGTATGTATCGATATGTCTCGCAGAGCAGGGTGTGCGACAACAAACCAAAAATTTAAAAAAATTAATTATAATATGATTTGAAAATCACACCACTACAAGTGCTATACACGCATTCGCTTTATAGAGCCGCTGTTATGGGTGTATGTAGGTATGACCACTTGCATTGTTGTGTTTGCATTCATTGCAGTAGGGTGAGTTGTTTTGTTGGCAGCAATAAGATAACATGAGCCAGCGCGTCTTACTTTACTTTATTGAGCTTAGGTACAAACAGTGTTTACAACAACAAAATCTGTGCGTGGGGATTCAGAGAAGCAAATGCTTTTGAAAAAAGCACAAATAAGCAAATAAGGAAAGGAACAAAAGAAAATACGGAAACAGTAGGAAAGGAAAGGTAAGGAAACGAAATGACAGGAAGGGAAATTTAAGAAAAAAAGTGAAAGAAAATAAAGGTAAGAAAAAAATAAAAGAAAAGAAATGAAATGAAAAAAAAATTAATAAAATGAAAGGAAACTAAAGCAACGGAAACGAAAGCAAAGGAAAGAAAAATAAAATAAAAGGAAAATAGGAATGTAATGGAAATGGAAAGAAGGATCAGGTAAGAATCTAAAAGAAACGAAAAGAAAGAAAAATAAAAGAAAAGAACAGAGAAAAACAGAAAAGAAAGAAAGAAAGAATGGAAATAAAATGAAATGAAAGAAGAGAAAAGGAAAGAAGAAAAAAGGAAAGAAAAAGAAAAGAACGGAGAAGATAAAGAAAGGAAATAAAAGGGAAGAGAAGGAAAGAAAATCAAAAGAAATAAATTCAGATGAAAGGAGAGGAAAGGAAAGGAAATAAAAGCAAATGAATGCTAAGGAAAGGAACGGAAAGAAATACGTATGAAGACGACCTAAGAAGAATAAATAATTATCAACATTGAAACTATATTACTGAATGGTGTAAAGAGGGAGGAAAAGGCAAAATGAATAGGAATGTATAGAAACCAAAAATATACAAAATATGGAAAAGAAAGGAAAATTTAAGAAATAGCAAAAAGGTAGGAAAATAAAAAAAAGGTTTTGTGGTTGAATTTTAAACACGGGACGAACTCTAGTAATGGGAAACGGTCAAAATTCTAAAATTAAAATTCTGAAGTCAAAATTCTGGGTCGACAAAATTCTGGAAATCGGAATTCCGCACTACCTTCGCCTTTTTAAAATGTTTTTATTTGACAGTATTTCAAAATTCTGGTTTTTCATAATTCTGGAATTTACGTTTTCCAGAATTAATTCTGGACATTTTTTCCCCAAAATTATATTTATAAATTTGCTTATATTTAAGAAATATACATTGACTTTGATTTTTTGGTCATAATACAATTTGTCTTCCGTGTATGGAAAATAGCTGCCTCATCATCGTTGGAACAACGTCAAATGTACCATCCATAATCCAGCAGTCGCTCTCATTTAACAACTGCAGCGAAGATTTTGTTCCAAAAATAAGAATGCATTCGCCATCAATAACTTTCTCACTTAAAATAAATACTTGACCTTCCAAAACATAAAGTGATAATAAAGAAATGTCTATTTTTTAACACAAGTTGGCTCTTTAAAACATTTTAAACTGTTCCGTTGTCTTCTAATTTTTAACTTAAGGGCATTTCTTGATGGCAGATAATGTCCAATATGTTTTTCTGTCATAGATACCGAACATTTCACAGCCATGAAGTTGTGTGTCAATACGCACGGTACATTTGTTTTTAATTCCTTCAGAACAAGTCCAGTTAAATGTTAAAGGCAAAATTCTGTAATTAATGATTAACAAAAAAGTGCGCACTTCATTAATTACGGAATTTTGAATTTCAGAATTTTGGTTTCGTTATCCAGCACTTTGGATTCCAGAATATTGACTTCCATAATTTTGATTTCCGGAGTTTCGACTTACGGAATTATGAATGCAGAATTTCCCAAAAAGCAGAATTTTGACTCCAACCCAAAATAAATAACTCAATAAAAGTAAAATATAGTAAAATATAACAAAATAAAATAAATAAAAATAAAACAAAATGAAATAAAATAAATAAGACAAAATAAAATAAAATTAAATAAAAGAAATAAAAAAAAAATATATTAAAAAAATTTAATAAACTAAATAAAACAAAATTAAATAAAGTTTTATTTTATATTAAACAAGCAGCCCGTGTGAGACGTTGTTCGCAGGCTCAGTTTTTACATTTTTTTAAAGAGATCCGATGGTCCGATGGTAAACAGCTGGGTTTGGCATTCCAAAAATTGTAATTTCGATTCTCGGTGAAGGCAATGTATTTTTTTTAATTTGAAATATTATATATTATTAAAGAAAATCTTCTCAATAATATGTGATTTCCCATTGAAAACATTAATAAGATTTTGTCTACAATAATATGTGATTTCTCTTGGAAAGCATTAATAAGATTTTCTTTACAAATATATGAAGTACATCTTCTTAAAAAAAAAACTATACAGATATCTTATTATATTTGTTCTATGTATTTTATTAGGTACTATTGGCTCTGCGCTGGTCCATATTTTGCCGGATATCTCCACAACCTTCCCGAATTCTTATTTTTTTTTGGCCTATAACCATGACGGGCTCCAACAAAAACTACGTGCAAAAGTTTATTTAATTCGGTTCAGCCGTTTTGGAACTTTGCGGTCCAGAAAAAAACGGCTTTCAGAAAATATTCTGACGACAAATTAATTTTTCTCTAACTTCATCACTGTACATTTCGGATCAATTAAACTTTCGAATATGATTCGTGTGTTAATAAATGACCGACTTTCTTTAAAAAAAGTTAAGCAGAAAATCATGGCTCATACGTCTATTTTGCGCACACGACTCGATATATTAGTATAGATACAGATTAAACATGGCATAGTACAAAACAATGAGAAAAAATAATAATAAAAACAATAAAATAAAATTAAAAAATTAAAAAAATAAAACAAAATGTGATATAATAAAAGAAATCGCATGTTATTTTCTCTGAAAAACAAATTTCGCGATTTTTGCATCTTTTAATAGCGTACATTATTTTCTATGGTGTTAATATATATATTTTAATATACATATAAAAAATCGCATCCATCTCCTACGAAATAATCACGCCGTCTGACTGCGGGTAAAGTGCACTTTTTGAATTTCCATCAAAAGTTAAATTTTTGTTGGCGAACCGAAAACGTTTTTCCACCACGAAAACGTGTCCGCTGCATGGTTGTGGTAATCAGTGGCGTTGAATGCATGCTTTTTACATTCATTTTAAGTGGAGCGAATTTCTAGAGACTTTTGTACACTTGCACTTGAGCGATGCAGATTTTATAACTTTTGTGTCGCCGTTTGTTTTTAAGTTACATTTTTAAGGCTTTCAATAAGGCGAAAAATTAAAAAGTTGTTACATACTATAGGAATATATCGTCGCTCCCAACGAAGACTAATACGGTTCAGTTAGCGTGGAAGACTAACACAGTTCGTTCTCTGCGTCGAAGTCTAACACACTTCGTTCTCTGTGTCGAAGACTAATACACTTCAGTTTTCTGCGTCGAAGACTAACACACTTCAGTTTTCTGCGTCGAAAACTAACACACTTCGTTCTCTGCGTCGAAGACTAATACACTTCAGTTTTCTGCGTGGAAGACTAACACACTTCAGTTTTCTGCGTCGAAAACTAACACACTTCGTTCTCTGCGTCGAAGACTAATACACTTCAGTTTTCTGCGTGGAAGACTAACACACTTCAGTTTTCTGCGTCGAAGACTAACACACTTCGTTCTCTGTGTCGAAGACTAATACACTTCAGTTTTCTGCGTCGAAGACTAACACACTTCAGTTTTCTGCGTCGAAAACTAACACACTTCGTTCTCTGCGTCGAAGACTAATACACTTCAGTTTTCTGCGGCGAAAACTAACACACATCAGTTTTCTGCATCGAAAACTAACACACTTCGTTCTCTGCGTCGAAGACTAATACACTTCAGTTTTCTGCGTCGAAGACTAACACACTTCAGTTTTCTGCATCGAAAACTAACACACTTCGTTCTCTGTGTCGAAGACTAATACACTTCAGTTTTCTGCGTCGAAGACTAACACACTTCGTTCTCTGTGTCGAAGACTAATACACTTCAGCTTTCTGCGTCGAAGACTAACACACTTCAGTTTTCTGCGTCGAAAACTAACACACTTCGTTCTCTGCGTCGAAGACTAATACACTTCAGTTTTCTGCGTGGAAGACTAACACACTTCAGCTTTCTGCGTCGAAGACTAACACACTTCAGTTTTCTGCGTCGAAAACTAACACACTTCGTTCTCTGCGTCGAAGACTAATACACTTCAGTTTTCTGCGTGGAAAACTAACACACATCAGTTTTCTGCATCGAAAACTAACACACTTCGTTCTCTGCGTCGAAGACTAATACACTTCAGTTTTCTGCGTGGAAGACTAACACACTTCAGTTTTCTGCGTCGAAAACTAACACACTTCGTTCTCTGCGTCGAAGACTAGGTTAGGTTAGGTACAAGTGGCTGCCGCAGAGGCACACTTAGGCCAGTTTTGAAAGGCCCATTGTGATACCACCAACACAAGGAAAGTCAGTCCCGGGACCCAGCCATATGGAAAAACCCTGAGTTGTTGGGATTTTCCACATAGCAGAATCCCGGGACTGACACTCCTAAACCGACACCGTTACTCCTCCTCGAACCACTTAGATGACTTTATGAGGGCCATCAAGTCCTTTATGTCCAGTTCCGCGATCTTTCTTAGGCTATCCAGGAAGGGAACTCCCAAAAAGCGTTCTCGCGCCGCTTAAAGCCGGGCAGTTACAGATGAGGTGCTCCACTGTTTCCTCCTCCTCCTCATCTTTGCAACTCCTGCAGCATCGTCGGTAGGGCACACCTAGCCTTTCTGCATGCCTACCAATGAGGCAGTGACCGGTTAATACCGCTATCAATATTTAGATTTCCCTCCTAGTTAGGGAATAAATGCGTCTAGACCTTTTAAGATCCCATTTTGGCCAGGTTTGTATCGATATCCGGCACCCTGGGGATTGCAGCCGAGCGTCAGTTCAGAGTTGAACGAATAAGAGCCAAAAGCTTTGATGGCCACTTGGCCGTCGCTGAAAATAACGATATCTTATCCGATAACACGTTTGCTTATCCAGGCCGCGGCGTCCAGGATTGCCGAGACTTCCGCCTGGAGCCGTCGGTGTATATAGAAGTGCCACCATTTGTTTCGGGACACCAATCTGTCCTCTCCCAGTCTTCTCTGCTGGGAATGTTTATTTTGAAACAGCTATCCCCCACTGTAGTGGTCGCACAACGATCGGTGCTTAGAGGTTTGCCCCATCCCGGAGGTAGCCTATCAACGACGAGTTGTTCCGATTAACTGCCCGATATGTCGTTGCGGGAGTCCTGCTGTCTGTAGCGTTAGATGTTAATCGCTCAGCGTTGGCTGCCACCACCATGAAGTGCGTTAGTCTTCCACGCAGAAAACTGAAGTGTATTAGTCTTCGACGCAGAGAACGAATTGTGTTAGTTTTCGACGCAGAAAACTGAAGTGCGTTAGTCTTCCGCGCTGAAAACTGAAGTGTGTTAGTCTTTCACGCAGAGAACGAAGAGTGTTAGTCTTCGACGCAGAAAACTGAAGTGTGTTAGTCTTCCACGCAGAAAACTGAAGTGTGTTAGTCTTCGACGCAGAAAACTTAGTCTTCCACGCAGAGAACGAAGTGTGTTAGTCTTCGACGCAGAAAGCTGAAGTGTGTTAGTCTTCCACGCAGAGAACGAAGTGTGTTAGTCTTCGACGCAGAAAACTACATCGTGTTAGTCTTCGTTGGGAGCGACGTAGTATGAAAGACTCAAGGTTCATACCGGGTAGTGTGCCCATTATTGTCTTGCCGCAAATCTTACCGCAAGCTCGGTTATCGAAGAACACTTTGCTGTCGGGAATTGCGTTGTGCACATGTTCGTTTCCAACTTCACTACCAACACTAATTAAATCCTGGTTAATTGCAAAGCAGCATTTGTAAATACATATATGTGTTAATGTATATACGAATATGATAGGTATGTAGTACATACACTCATGGACATTAAAATACTTTTTCAAAAATAGCCAAAAAAATTTATTGCTTAATACAATATTTTATTTTTATTGAACATATGTTAGTTTTGAGCCTTCAAAGAACTTAAAGCCTTTAACTTAATAGGGCGAAAAAAAATCCAATAAAGAAAAAATTTAGGTATTTAATTTTGGATGGACAATAAAATAGGTGTAAGTAACGTATAGCAGGGATGGGAAATATTTTATTTTTGAGTGACGAGTTATAAAAAATAAAAAGTTATTCATTATTTTAAAAATTTTGAGTGATGAATAACAATTTATTTTATTCAAGAATCGCTTGAAATAAAAATAAATTTTTATTCATCACTTTGATTTTTTTGAATAAAAATAGCCGGTCACTCGTCACTCAAATTTTTTCGAATAATGAATAAAAATTAATTTTTAATTTTTTCGTCACTTGACACTCAAAAATTAAATTTTATCCCTATTAAAAAAAATTAGAGTGATGATATTTTAGTCAAAAAAATCCAAGTGAAAATAACTATTTATTTTTATTTCAAGCAATTCTTGAATAAAATAAATTGTTATTTATCACTCAAAATTTTTAAAATAATCAATAATTTTTTATTTTTTTATTTGAATAATTTTTTACTCAAAATGTCCCAACCCTGACGTATAGTGTATAAAATATTTCATAGAATGAAAAAAATAAATGAAAAACTTATCGTATACTAATATGCCGTATATCCACCACTTTTTTGGTTACTTTATTAATTCTCCTAAGCAAGAAAGTTATCAGTTTACGGCAGATTTCGACTGGCATATAAAAATAGGACTTTTAGGTATTTTCCCGAAATTTGGAGTTTTGTTGCTGCATTATTTCTTTAACATGTGAACTAGGGTGATTCAAATTAAAAAAAATTTGTTTTTTTTTCGGTCTTACCCCCTGAAACTTTAGGTAATGATGAGAAAGTAAGCCTTGCAAAAAATTAGCGCTCAACCCTTAGTGTGTCCGCACACGGAGCGAATCATCATAGACGTGTATTAGACGCTACATTTGATTTTTGTACGCTTTGTTGCTGAACACATATATCTGCATGAAGAGCTGCACACGAATCGGTAGCTGCACGAAAGTGGCAAAGCATGAAAGCTACATGCTGCTCAGCGTATGACAATGCTGGTCGCCAGGCGTCGTACGCTTAGAAAAGAGGAAGAAGAAGCATTTGTTTACATTTTTCATTTTCGATTTTGTATAAAATTAATTGTTTCTTTTGAAAGAAAAATAGAAATTTTGTACAATCGGAAGAAAAATGTGTCAATAATGTGCGGAAAATGTATTAATTAATTAAAATTGCAATTTTGACAGTTCTTTGTATGCTTTTTATTCTGCAGCGTCGTGTGCAGATCTTGAGACGCAGGGAAATTCGTGCTCAATGAAATGTCGAGTACGCTTAATTTTTGAAACTTTTTTCAAAATATTTTTACATACTCTTAAAAATGAAGCTTTAAAGCTTACAAAATGGTAAGCCATGCATGATTATCTGAACTATTAAAATAATTACAGCCATTTAAAATTTAGTAGATTTTTTACGTGTTACTATGTATGTGTGTGCAATAGTACACAACTCAGTCATTTTTTAATGGCTGTCATTATTTTAATAGTTAATATAGTCGCACATGGTTTACCATTTTGGAAGCTTGAAGGCTTCAACTTTAAGAATATGTAAAAATGTTTTGAAAAACGTTTCAAAAATTAAGAGAAAATTCACTTTGAAAAAAAAGCCATTGGGAAATTCCACCGTCACTTACGTTACATCGCAAGTAAACTTGTATGATTCAAACTCGAATTGCATTACCATTTGCACGTTTTAGTACACGAAAAATGGTTTATTACTTGGAGTTTAGCCACTCAAAGCTGTTATGCCTAAACTTTTTATTTAAATTCTAAAAACATACTAAAAGCGGACTAAAATTCAGTCGTCACTGACGTTACAATTTTAGGACAAGGGGTTTTGGGCACCGGTGATTTATCCAAATTTCTGCGAAACCCCTTGACAGAATTAAATTCCAATTTTTGGGAGATTATTAGAAATTGAATGAAGTCTTTATAACAATCTTTGTAACTAGGACTTTTATAGAGATGTAAAATGTATAGTTAATTATGTACCGTCACTGACGTTACATAAAAGTCGTCACTGACGTTACCTCCGAAGTAACAGAAAATAAGCCGACTAGTTTTCCTTTTATGGACGTGATAACAGACAGGTCAATTGATTTATTGCAGAAAATCGTGAAAGTGTTTATCTTCAGGTGTCCTTTGCTCAGTTAAGACTTTTTTAGCTGGTTTTGCTCATACGCCAATTACTAATTGTATTACAAGAAACGTGTTGCATTAACCACCAAATATTGTTCGAGTCTATTGTGTGAAATATTTATACTTAGACATTCGATATATATACAGAGGATCTTTCCGAATTAATAGAAATATTACCACCAAATTATTATTTAATAAGTAAATGCTTTCTTATCGAAATTTGAAGCACGTTAAAGCTTTTTTATTTAATTCAGTTTTAGAAGATAACATTTTGAATATTATAGATAATTGGAAAGGTACATATCATATCTATAGATAGTGTATGAATATAAAACAAACATCTATTCATAAATAATATTAAATTAAAATTTATAAATTTGCCAATGGAATTTCTTCGTCACTTGTACTGTCCTCTCCGTATACGTCATTATAAGAAGATAGTTTGGAAGTTTTCAAGTTTCCGCTGGACCAGTACATCATATGCACGCTTGATATGCCTGCAATTGCAGGCGCGTTGGCGAACACAGTCTTTAAGTTCAACTTATCAACGGTACATTCGATTTCGTCATTTGCAATAGCTATTACTTTTACCGTGGACCCTTTTGCAGCTTCAGCAAATTGTTTAGAATTAAATACAAGGCACTCCCTTTTTAAAACTTTATTTCGGACAAATCGTTTTATAGCTCCTCCTATTCCGTCGACAGGCCCTTTGCCATGAGCGGTAGCGAAATAATTCCAAAATAAACGTCTTCTATTAACTTCTTCGAGCACATGTATGCCTTGGGAGATGTACCGATTTTTAAATTGCGATACCGGCCCATCTGACCATATTCTTACTTCGTTTATATATTCTGGCAAGATCTCTAATATTTTGTTGAGATAAACCAGAGCTGTTGTCTTGTCGTGGTTGCGATTGTCCGAAACTAATACTATGGAATGCTGTGCGCCTGTGTGCCACAGAGATGCAGTAAATAAAGTAATTTGCGGATGCACCCAATGAAAGCTTTGGACCTCGTCCTGCGCTATGCACGTATAATTTTCTGCAAAATCTATTTGCAACAAAGCAACCGAATTTGATGAGGCAACGAAAACTTTATCTCTCTGATAGCACTCGGCTTGACATCTTTTTATATACGAATGCTCGAAAAACTTTGGAGTCTGATTGAGTGTGTGTACAACTAGATCTTCGAGAGTGCCATTATTCAATGTCTTTCCGATTTTGCCTTGATTATCCTTCCACTCATACCAAGTTACCTTTGAATGGTCGCCGTTGTATGCGTTAACGTATTGCGAAAATTTGTTTTGTAATACATGTTTGCAATTGTCGCAAGTATGCAGCCAGCATTCTTCTGTAGGGTGTTTACAAATGACTGATTCTATGAAGTCGTGAGTGTATTGGGGAAACTGTATAATTTTGTTTAAAGCGTTTAGCGATAGTATGTAGTTTTCATGATATTTGCATAGGCAAACAATATGTGGTAGCTTGTTGAAAAGGTATACATGCCTGGGTCGAAGCTCAGCGAATTTGCTTCTTCCGACAACATTACCATATTTTTCGATAAACATAGAAAAAGTTTCTGAAACTGATGTATATAAATGGCGAACCTGAAGCTTAAGCTTAAACTTATTCTTTGTTCTGATTATTACAAAATCTTTAATTCCCGGAGCTTGTCTACCGATGCTGTCGCATTCATAAAAATCTAATATTTTTTGTTTGACTTCCTCGTTCAAACCACTTTTGCTTGGAGGTTGCAAACGATTTAAAGCGTCATCATTCTCGCATTCGGCTAAAAGCCTTTTGAGAACCTCCTTACTTTTCAAAGGACAGCGTGGCAATGTTCTACGAGTCCTAGCGGCTGCCTTTCCGACTGATTGGACATTAAACTTCAACGAAGGAGCAGGGTTCATATCAGACATTCCTTTTTTCTTTAGCCTGTGCTTTTCTACGCGTTTCTGAACTTTTTGTTTTTGGGCGTCCAGCAAGGAGTTCTTTTTATTATAAGGTAGGGCCTCAATCAAACGTTTTTTCTTACCACGGCTTTTTCTGGCAAACTCCTTTATTTTGACTTTGTAGTCCTCATACTTCCCTTCCGTTTTGAGCTTTTCCCTCATTTTTTTCATTCTATCAGCTCCCGACTGAGGCATCGTAAATAGTTCTAAAAAATAACAAAATATCCGCAAAAATATAAAGTTTGTTTGAAAAGGTGGGTAAGAACGTAAGCGTTCGTCACTGACGTTACAAAAGCGCAACGGATTTTTTTACATTGTATACTATTTTAAAAACAAATTTACTTTACATAGTTTATGTAGTTACCTTGTAGATGGAGAATCGAAGATTTTAACTTGATTGGCAGAAAACTATATATTTTATGCAATAAAATGCTTATTTTCGTCACTTACGTTACAAAAAAAGGCGCACAATAATTTTTTTTTTTTACACCAAAAAATGTTTGTGCAAATTTTTTATACTTTTCAAAATTTCACTAAGAATTAAAATAAAAGTAACATGTAATGCCTGGTTACTAAGATTCACACAGTATAACATATATAAAGTAGTTTTTTAACAAGGTATTTAACAACAAAAAAAAAATGTTTTTAGTTGTCCTAAATTGTTCAAGAATATTTAAGTTAGGCTTATGCGAATGTCATTCTGGCATTTATTCATCATGATTTAATATATTTACAACAACTTAGCCATATTACCAACTTAAAAACAAAATGTTGGTTTTTTCGCTTTCATCAATCTCTGCCATGGAAATTCCCCATTTTCCCCCATACAAAATGTATGGGAAAGGGCGAAAAAAATAGCCACCCCAATACCTAACTTTTTAGGGGGTAAGATCTAGTCGACCTTTTTTTTAAATAATAATAGCAGATACGCGAATAAGAGATCTTGTGAATTGCCTAATTGTCTTCGCCGAGAATCGAACTTACAATTGTTGGAATGCTAAACCCAGCTGGCCATCGTGTACCTTATGCTTGTCAGCGTCTAGTTACTGATATCTGTATAGTTTTTCGGCGGTCGCCGTGGTGTCGCGGTTCGGTGTTCGGCCTTCTGCACCAAGTCGAGGCTGATCAAAGCCCGGCAAAAGTAACATCAAAAATTATTTAGAAAAAGAGTTTTTCTAAACGGGGTCGCCCCTCGCAGTAGTTTGGCAAACTCTCCGGGGGTATTTCTGCCATGAGCAGCTTCTCAGCTAAAACTCAATTGCTTTGCAAGTGCCGTTCGGGGTCGGCAAAAACTGTAGGTGCTGCCAACTTGTAGGGAAAAACACAAAAGGATAGATAAGCTCGGCAAAAATCTCGTTAGAGGTTATGGTAACATGTTAGTGTATTGTCGCCATTCGTATTGTTTTTTAGTAGATGTGCTTCGAAAATTAAGAAGTTTTCTCTCCTTTATTTTTTTCCACATATCTACGGAAATCTTTACAGGAAATTAGCAGTTGTTTTTCCAAATAACGCAAACAAAAAGAAATCGCGAAAAAATAAAAAGAAATGCACTTAATTTTATCAAATAGATCTTCCTAATAAAACCATAGAGATTTCCGTATAGTTTTTTCTTCGTTTTCACCGCTTCGACTACCCCTTTGCCCAAAAACTGTTCATGAAGGCAACCTTTTTAATTTTATTAGGCACTTTTGGCTCTGTGTGCCTATCGAGCTCATTCCAAATACTCTCAGTTGGATTTATATCACCAGATTGACCAGACAACTCATTAACTCTAGTATTTTTCTCTCGGAAACAGTCGTCCGCAAATTTGAAGCAACGTCGTTATTTTGTTAATAGTTGTCTACTAAAGGACATATTCTCTTCTGCATCGCCTAAGCTACCGGGTAGAGTTGCTTGCAAAGTTTCGTTGAAGAGAATCGCTAATTTACAGATGAGGAAAGGTGATGCACTCCCTCGTGAGCTTTAATGTGTTACAAGATGAAGGAAAACAGCAAACTATTCTCCGGAGCGATGAGACCGAAATACATTTACTTGAACGAATATTTATTCTTCATGGCGCTCCAAACAATATTTCGCCGTTTTCTTTCACCTTGTTAGCCACGTTAAGACTCACGCGCGAAGGCATTATCTTTCCTCATTTACACTTCGCGAAATAGCTATATGGGACACTGAACGAATACTTACAATTTTTTAGAGCGTAGTAGGTAGCGTTAACTATTTTAACTTTTCGACATCGTTGAGCAAACCAACAAAAGAAGAAAACTTTTAACAGAATTTACTTCACTTTTATTATGAAATACTAGTATATACCCGCGGCCTTGTCCGCCCCTGCGAAGTGCCCTTTCAACATTTGAAGTAAAAATTCGGTCGTCGAAGTTCACCAAGTTAGGTAGATTGGTCAAATAAAAAACTGTTGGAAGATCAATTATTTGTCTATGTTCCTAGAGTTTTGAAAAAATAGTATGTATTGAAAAACGGGGTTAAAAAATTTTATTTAATATACATATCCTTGAAATCGATTTAAAGTGAGGTTTCTAAAGTTAAATATTGCTTTGGCTTTAAGTATGGATATAAATGTCTCAGAAAGCATTTATCGAATAGTTCATCTAAACTTCAAACTTTGATATTTATATAATATTATTGAATACAGAAGCATTTACCAAGGGTATTTAAAATTTTAAAAATTCCCATCAGTGGGGAAAGTTAGATTGATTAAATAATTTGATGTTTTTGGGCGATCACGTTTTGACCGATAACTCAGTTATCGATAAATATATGGAAATACATATATCGAAGTCCAAATGAAACCTGGGGCAATCCCTTTTCGTTTGATACCCATATTGTTGGCCAATTTTAAGGCTTTTGAGCCATCTCGTTTTCACTCAATTATCGATAAATTTATCGAAATATACCCTTCCGTTTGATACCCATATTGTAGGGCAATTTTAAGGTGTTTGGGCAATTACATTTTCACCGATAACTTAGTTATCGATAAATTTATCGAAATATGTCGAAGTCCAAATGAAACCTGCAGCCTTTCCTTTTCGTTTGTTACACATATTGTAGGGAAATTTTAAGGTTTTTGTTCAATAACATTTTCACCGATAACTCGGTTTTCGATAAATTTATCGAAATATATCGAAGTTCAAATGAAACCTGGTGTCATCCCCTTTCGTTTGATACCCATATTGTAGGTAAAAATTAAAGTTTTTGAGCAACCACATTTTCACCGATAACTCAGTTATCGATTAATTTATAGAAATATATTGAGGTCCAAATGAAACCTGGGGCCATTCCCTTTCGTTTGATACCCATATTGTAAGGTAATTTTAAGGTTTTTGTTCAATAACATTTTCACCGATAACTCGGTTATCGATAAATTTATCGAAATATATCGAAGTTCAAATGAAACCTGGTGTCATCCCCTTTCGTTTGTTACCCATATTGTAGGGTAATTTTAAGGTTTTTATTCAATAACATTTTCACCGATAACTCAGTTATCGATAAATTTATCGAAATATATTGAAGTCCAAATGAAACCTGGGGTCATCCCCTTTCGTTTGATACCCATATTGTAGGGAAAATTTAGGGTTTCTGGGCAATCTCATTTCGACTGATAACTCAGTTATCGATAAATTTATCGAAATATATCGAACTCCAAATGAGACCTGGCACCTTTCAGTTTCGCTTGATACCCATATTGTTCGAAGTTTCTACACCTGTATTCGAAATATCATAAGTTTAGGTCAAATGTACTCAGAGTTATATGGAAAAACAAAAAAATCGAAAAGTATCGGTCCCTAGCATGGCCGGACCCCCCAAAATTAAACAAAAAATAGCCTATACCTCCTTCCAGACTATTAGCTGTCTGCCTACCAAATTTCAACAAAATCCGTCTTGCGATTCTCACGTTATTGAGGAACAGAAGTAAACGTCTGGACATCCAAACATCCAAATATCCAAACATCGCTACATTCACATTTATAATATTAGTAATATTTAAACTTTTTTAAAGGCATAGAAGGAAATAGATATATAGGACAAAACTAAAACTCAATTCTTTCTTAAAAAAACCTTATAAAATAATACCGAATAGTTTGTATGGCCTCCCTTAAGAACACTAAGTTCGATTTTTGTCCATTCCTCTTGAAGGGCCTTTTTAAGTTGCAATAGGGTGTCAAATTGTCTTCCACCTGTATAGACTTGCTTGCTAAGAATGCTCCAGAGGTTCTCCATTGGATTTAGATCAGGACTTACTGCAGGCCACTTCAACACAGGAATATTTCCAGGGAAAAAACTCCTTTGTACGCTTAGCGCTGTTGATTGGGGCATTGTCTTGCTGAAAAGTCCAAGACTCGCCGTGAAATTCTTCCCCGAATTTCAACAAAACTTCGTCCAATACTGCTACGTAATTTTCTGCGTTCATCTTATGAGAAATAAAACATATTGGTATCTTGCCACGATAGCTAAAAGCAGCCCAGGTCAGCCCGTGAAAGTTCCGGGAATGGCGCTTTTGGGCTGGCTCGCGAATATCTCTCCAATATTTCTGACAGCCATCAGAACCATCGAGATTGAACTTTTTTCACCGCTGCAAATGATGGATTGCCATTTCTCTTCCCAGAACTTACGATTTTCGGCAAATTCGATTCGAGCCGCTTTGTGACGTGGAATAAGCCTTGGCTTTGCTAATCGATTTTGGTATTTTGTGTTTGAATCTTCACTTAAAATATATTGGATTCGTCTCTTGGTGATGTTCAGAGAAAGTTCAGTCCTTATTTGGTTAGGGCTGATGTTTTTATTCACTGCCAACCGCTTTATCTCTCTTTTACACCTGTCATTAATTTTAGGTTTCGGACCAGTTCTTTTGATTTTTCCGTATCCTTGGGGATTTTTCAGAAAGTTTTGGATTATATTTTTATTTCGCTGCACTTTTAAAGCAATTTTTCGCACTGGGAGTCCACATTCACTGTACTCTAGAATACTAGCGCGCTCCTCTGGTTATAACTGCGTTCCTCTTGGCATATTGTCTTTAAAATTAATTTACGCATTATTAAAATAACTGGTTTCCTAATTTAAAGCTCTCTACTTACCCCGATCAGTTTTAAAATTGTCAAGTTTGTTTAAAAATATCACGCAATTACCACTAAAGTGCTTACGGGCACGCTTGTCCACTATAACTATTTTCCTTTAGAAATTCACATTTTAGGTAATGCAAAAACGTAACGGGACTTTAAGCAAAAGAGTATACAAAAGGAAACTACCGCTAGTTAGTACATCCATCACATGTTTATTATAAGGCAACTCGAGTAAATAGTGCGATAAATTTAGAAGAAAAAGTTTAACATTACACTGAAAAAAAAAATCTACAAGAATCGGCCGTCAGATTAACAGTAAACCCCGTCATTTTTAGTCCAACAGTGGGTTCAATGTGCACTTTCAATCTTTTTATTTCAGTATACTTTGTCCTATATAGCTATTTCCCGCAGTGTATAAATTTGCGACTCTCATCAATGAAACTTTGTAAGCAACTCTACCTGGTAGCTTAGGGTATACAGAAGAGAATATCGTTACCTTAATTCACAAAGACCCTAATTGACACATTTCTCGAAAATGACTTTTTCACATATTTAAGTATGATACAGTAAAATACACACTCACTACAAATTTTAAGGAGTTAATAGCAGTAATAACGGAGATATTCCAAATTTACAAAGCTATATTTGCATGCGTTCAATGTAAAAAAATGTTTATTTTTTGCTTCCCCTGTACATTTTTTTATGTCAGTTAGAAAAAATAAACATAGTTTAAAAAAACTAAAACTCATGCTTTTAGACAGTATTGAACTAAAAAGTTGAAAATATTTTTAAAAACCCTACACAGTAGTATTGTGGAAAAAGCGTGGTCCGCTTTGTGCCATAATTTTCGTATATCGAGCGCTCGACACTTTTCCCACATAATGCTACTTTCTTTACTACGCTTTCATTAGCTTTACTTGTACATACATTCATATGTATGTTTGCTTGTTTGTATGTAACTCTATTTCAGTCTACCCGATAGTGGCATATGACTGTCACAAAAACCTTGAAATGTGCCTTCAATATGGGTGTCAAACGATAGGAGGTTGCATTTTGACTTCGATAGATTTATTGATAACTAAGCTATCGGTAATAATACCTACAATCTGGGTATCAAACAAAAGGGAAGTTCTAAAGGTTTCTATTGGACTTTGGAATATTTCGATATATTTATCGATAACTGAGGTATCGGTCAAAATGAGGTTGTCCAATAATATTGAGTTTTAGTTTTTTTAAACTATATTTATTTGTCTTACTATTAAATGCATTTTGAATAAAAAAAATTTAAAAGAAAATTTTTTTAATACAAAAGTGGCTTTAGGTAGCGAAGAGTCCAAAGAGCGAGGTGGTTTGGTTAGTGGAAACACTACATACATACGTAGCAGCGACGGATGTTATATGATCCGAAAGGATTTTTCCACCTCACCCGCAAAAAAAGTATAATTATCAACATGTAACAAGCATGACATCAATTTAATATGCACATATGTTATTTTAGATAAACAAATAAGTTATTTAATTATAAGTTTTTTAACATGTAAAAAAACGTAAATTGAGATATGTATAAAGACAAAATAAATACTTATTAAGTAACTACGAATTAAGTTAATATTAATTATAATTACCCTGCAGTCAACTTAACTAGTTTTATACTAATCAAATACCAGTCAGCCGGGCGGCCTCAACTAGTTCGAGTTCTGTAATTTTTCCATATTAGCAACTGGTATTTTTAACACGGGGATGTCCTACGAGATGGCAATTGTCCTTCTCTGCATCAGCACCATACCAATTGGCTGACTAGCCAGCCTCTGCATCAGGAATATACCAGTTGATATACTTGTTATTATATACATCAGTATCATACCATTTAAGATACTAGTTCGTATATGCGTCAGGATCGTACCAGTTGGCAGACTAGTTCATATATACATCAGAATAATACCAGTTGGCAGACTAGTTCATATATACATCAGAATCATACTAGTTGAAAGACTAGTTCATATATGCATCAGAATCATACCAGTTAACAGACTAGTTCACATATGCATCAGAATCATAACAGTTGGCAGACTAGTTCATATATGCATCAGAATCATACCTGTTGACAGACTACTTCTTATTTGCATCAGAATCATACCAGTTGACAGACTAGTTCATATATGCATCAGAATCAACCAATTAACAGACTAGTTAAAAAAATCATCGCAATCATACCAGTTGTCATAGTAGTTATATATGCGTCAGAATCATACCAGTTGATATAGTAGTTCATTTATGCATCAGAATCATACCAGTTCACATACCAGTTCACTTATGCATCATAATCATATCAGTTGACATACTAGTTCAAATTTGCATCAGAAATATACCCTTTGACATACTAGTTCATATATGCATCAGAATATTACCACTTGATATACTAGTTCATATATACATCAGAATCATACCAGTTGACATACTGCTCAGTCTATGCGGCAGGACATACTAATCATTATGCCCATTCAGATCGTACCACTTGTCATACTAGTCCACGAATTTGACATTCATTCCAGTTGGTATACTAGTCGGTCTATGCACCAGTATCATAGTCAGCCTCTACATCAGCAATATACCAGTTTATTCTTAAGAAAGCAGCGACTATTTGTATTTACCCAAACACGAAAAAGCATCTGTGAATTACAAGGTAAAAAAGAAGCAGTTACAAGAGAAAAAGAAAAGCAATTGTCCTCTTCTGCATCAGCACCATACCAATTGGTATACTAGTCAGCCTCTGCATCAGCATTATACCAGTTTATATACTAGTTCATACACAGCCAAAAATGAGCTAAAGGCTCTGAGTTCGATTCTCGGTAAAGTTGACACAATTTTTTTGTTTCTATATTTTTTAAATTATGTTGTTTATTGTATTTTTAATTTAATTATTGAATTCAACTTGCAATGGCTCCTTTCAAATTCCGCGTTCGTCAAGTTTGATTATATAGGTGAAGGCCCAATTGTATTCAACTTTGTAGGATCCACTTTCATTCAAAATTTTTTAAACGTAAAGCGAAGCGAAATTTTTGCAAATGCTCAAAAACGAGGCGCGCATTTGTCAAAGTTTTATGTAATTGGGGCTTTGGTGTTGTATTTTTAGGTAAGGTAAATTAAGGTTACTCAAGGTTAAGTTTGTCGTCCACTGCGGAGTTCCGGTCCCACATATGTATATATAGATAAAAGTAAGTCTTATGTTTACATCAAAAAGAGTCAAAGTAAGACTGCTTTCATGCTGGGCCATACACTCGAGTTAAAGGAGCATTGTTAGAGTCAATTTATATTGTTGTATAAACTTGAGTATATTGACATCAAGTTTATGCCGCAACGTAAAAAAAATGGCGGTTATATACCAACAGGTTGTCATAACCTCTAACGAGACTTTTGCCGAACTTCTCTTCCAACTTATAGTGTGCTGCTTTGATTTTTGTTGGGATTTTCCACATAGTAGTATCCCGGGACTGACACTCCTAAACCGACACCGTTACTCCTCCTCGAACCACTTAGATGACTTTATGAAGGCCATCAAGTCCTTTATGTCCAGTTCAGCGGTCTGGTTTAGGCTATCCAGGAAGGGAACTCCCAAAAAGCGCGTTCTCGCGCCGCTTAAGACCGGGCAGTTGCAGATGAGGTGCTTCACCGTTTCCTCTTCCTCATCATCTTTGCAGCTCCTACAGCATCGTCGGTAGGGCACACCTTCTGCGTGCCTACCAATAAGGCAGTGACCAGTTAGAACACCTATTAATATGGAGATTTCTCTCCTTATTAGGCCAGGTTTGTTTGGATGTCCGGCACCTTGGGGATTGTTGCCACAGAGTGTGTATTCCAAGTCAACGAAAGGTAGCAACAATCCCAAGGGTGCCGAACATCCAAACAAACCTGGCCAAAATGGGATTATAAAAGATCTAGAGGGATCATAAAAGATCTGAATACAGTTACTTCAACAAAAAATACCGTTCAAACAACCAAAATTTGGTCAAATTCAGGATAACAGCACGAGATTGTAGATTTTACCAGTGCCTTTTTTCTGTGTATATAAGTACACAAGAAATATAGCAGTTGACATACTAGATCATATATACATCAGCATCATATTTGTATTTAGCCAAACACGAAAAAGCATCTGTGAATTACAAGAGAAAAAAAGAAGCAAACCAAAAATTTCAAATAATGTTTGCATAGTACCATGTAGTACAATAGATCGTACTAATGGTTGCGGTGTAATATGGCCTTATAATAATAATGTAGTATGAAATGGAATTTTTCTAATTAGTATTTTTCTAAAATAGATTAGGCTTTTTCTGACTACACCTTTTCAGTTTATATTCAGAAAGTAACAATTTATATTTAGAAAATTACAATTCATATTCAGGATTTCCATTTGATATTCAGAAAAATACAATTGACATTCAGAAAATTACAATTGATATTCAGAAAACTTTCTGACTAGTATGATTTCGCCCAGCAAATTATAGTTGTATACTAATATGTTTTCTGATTAGATTGGCATTTATTGGTTTAAGGGTAATCAGCAAAGAACTAGTATAAAAACATCCATAAAATGTATAGTAAACGAGCTAGGTGTCTGCTGAGTAGTTTGGAATTGATTAGTTTGAAGGTATTCAGAAATTAACTGGTATGAATACACCACAAAATGTATGGTCATTGAACTATATTGTTTGCTGAGTAGTGTGGCCTTGACTGGTTTGAAGCTAATCAGCAATGAACTAGTATAAATACACCACAAAATGTATGGTCAATGAACTATATTGTTTGCTGAGTAGTTGGACATTGACTGGTTTAAAGGTGATCAGAAATGAGCTAGTATGAATACACCACAAAATGTATGGTCAATGAACTATATTATTTGCTGAGTAGTTCGACATTGACTGGTTTAAAGGTGATCAGAAATGAACTAGTGTGAAGACACCACAAAATGTACGGTCAATGAACTATATTGTTTGCTGAGTAGTTCGACATTGACTGGTTTAAAGGTGATCAGAAATGAACTAGTATGAATACACCACAAAATGTATAGTCAATGGACTATATTGTTTGCTGAGTAGTTTGGCCTTGACTGGTTTGAAGCTAATCAGCAATGAGCTAGAATAAATACACCACAAAATGTATAGTCAATGAACTATATTGTTTGCTGAGTAGTTGGACATTGACTGGTTTACAGGTGATCAGAAATGAACTAGTATGAATACACCACAAAATATATAGTCAGTGAACTATATTGTTTGCTGAGTAGATCGACATTGACTGGTTTAAAGGTGATCAGAAGTGAACTAGTATGAATACACCACAAAATGTTTAGTCATTGAACTATATTGTTTGCTGAGTAGTTTGGCCTTGACTGGTTTAAAGGTGATCAGAAGTGAACTAGTATGAATACACCACAAAATGTATAGTCATTGAACTATATTGTTTGCTGAGTAGTTTGGCCTTGACTGGTTTGAAGCTAACCAGCAATGAACTAGTATAAATACACCACAAAATGTATAGTCAATGAACTAGAATTTTCGCTGAGTAGTTTGGCATTGACTGGTTTTAAAACTAATCAACATTGAACTGGTATGCATAAGCCACAAAATGGTTAGTCAATGAACTAGTATGTTTGCTGAGTTGTTCGGAATTTGACTGCAGGGTACATACTAGTTTTGACGTGATGTAATTTTTTATATTATAAAAATTCAAATGTTTGAGAGAACACTAATAAACTTTTATGAAACCACCATTTGTTGGTTAAGAATGGGTAAGTATGCGTTTTGTAATATTTTCCTATAAAGCGCCTTTCTATATTCTCTTCAAAATTTGAAAGTAGGTCCCATCATATAATTGGCATTTTCACTTTCGGTTGAAAACGTTATATTTTTGTAATAAAAAAGAACTACAGAAAATTTCAAACTTTCAATGAATGGCTGAAGAGACCTTAAAAATTCGAAAATCAAACTGGTACTTCTAAAAATTATGCTAAAATTCGTTTTACTACGCTAAAATTTCCACTAAGCAAAAATAGTATGAAATTCAATACTATTTTACTACGCTTATATTTCCACTCAACAAAAATAGTATGAAATTCAATACTATTTTACAAATGGGCCTTCTCTTATTCCCCTCTCTCTTGTACTTCCAAAATACAACCGTTCAAGTTAAGACCGTTCGTTCGACATCTGTCAAGATGTATTTCACCTTTGTGGTTACGTCATGACACTGAACCAAAAAACGTACATGTTTTTTAAGAAAAAAGTTTCATAGAAGTTCAAGCTGATATTTCTTAGAATAAAAGAAAAAATTCATAGATTCTAAGAAAATTATTTTACAATTTATGAATGAATTAATGATTTCTGAGGATTTGTTTACATATTTTAAGAACAAGTACATATACTAGGAAATATTCTTAAATATATATGAAAAGGTTCTTTGGAGAGGTTTTAATGAACAATTTTTAACATCCATGTACTTTTTCTTGGCAACATGAACTTAACGTTACGTACACCTATTTTAATGTCCATCTTAAATTAAATACATATTTTTCTTTATTGAATTTTCAATCTATTAAGTTCTTTGAAGGCTCTAAAGTAACCTATCTTTATCTTTGTTATTACATACATATAAAAAAATTTTAACAGGTCGATGTCTGTACATGGCAGATATCAACAAAAAATTTATTGGGGGAAGCATTATTAAGCGAGTAGAATCCAAATCAACCATTTTAACAAGTTTTGTGTGTCTGTCTGTCTGTCTGTCCGTATGTTTGTGGCCGTATCACTCTGAAAGTAATGAATGGAATTGAATGAAACTTTTGGATTGCTCGACGCTCAACTTAAAATTTAAGATATTACTTTTTTTCGATATCTCAACCGGTTTTGGAGTTATCGCCCAATATGTGGACCATATCTGTCTGTATGTTTGTGGTCGTATGGAATTGAATCGTTGGATTGCTAGATGCTCAACTTAAAGTTTAAGATATTATTTTTTGGGATATCTCAACGGATTTCGGGGTCATCGCCCAATATGTGGACCAGAGGTGACCAAAAATGTCTTAGTACAATATGGGTGTCAAACGAAAGGTGTCAATGAGTGCTATAATATGCGATGTGATTCATTGAAATATCTGAAAAGGATTGGGAGATATCTTGAAATTTCGATAGCTCAACCGTAGCTTGCTCGCGAGTAACTTGCTCGGAAAATTTGTTTATAATTTGTAATTTGGGTAGAACTTCAAAAATTGTGTACAAAGAAATTCTATAATTTATGTTCTTTATGTTGGAAAAATAAATGGCTTTAGGGTCGAAATTTGGGTTTATCGAGCAGGCAAACTTTAAAGCTTACATGACAACACGAGCCATTTAAGTCCGGTTTTACACTTCTCAAGTATTGCTTTCAACTCTGCTGGCGTTCTCTTTTGTGTTTTCTATTCGTGTCTACGCTTGTCAACTTTTCTTGAAAGCAATTATGAAACAAAATATGGAGGTACAAGGAGGAGTGAAAGAGATAGCAAGAAAAACTTGAAACGAGTTGACGGTACGTTTTCAAGGTACTCTTCCCCTAGATTCTCACCCCTTCGCCTATGGCGCGGCAGAATTGAATTCAAGCCTTGAATAATGTAAAAGGGGTGTAAGTAGTATGTATATAACACTGAACTCCAGTCTTTTTGTTGGATTTTATTCTTTGCTAACTCAGCTGCAAAAAACAGAAATTATACGCATACGATGTCGCGGGCACAAGCTAGTTTTCAATAAAAAATAAAATATTGTATTAAGCAATAACTTTGTCCAAACAACGATTGATACTTAAAAAAATGTCTCTTCGTAAAAGTATTAGACGCACCTATTTTAACGTCCATGAGTAAGGTGGCACTGGGCCAACTTTCATACATTTCAGTAGAGTTCAAGAGAATTTTGACATTTCTCGAGGCAAAGCCAGCAAGGCAAGCATGCAACGGGCCCTCACCTTAAGCCTTGCAAAAAATTAGCGCCCTTTTTTGAAGCTTTGAAGCTTCCAAAATGGTAAGCCATGTGCGACTATATTACCTATTAAAATAATTACAGCCATTTAAAAATGACTGAGTTTTGTACTATTGCACACACCTACACAGTAACACGTAGAAAAGTTTGTAATTATTTTGATAGGAAAGATAGTCGCACATGGCTTACCATTTTGGAAGCTTCAAAACTTCAACTTCAAGAGTATGTAAAAATATTTTGAAAAAAGTTTCAATAATTAAAAGAAAATTCACTTTGAAAGAAAAGCAATTTTTCCGCATACAAAATGTATGGGAAAGGGTGAAAAAAATAAGCCACCCCTAAGGGTTAAGTTAGAGCGCTAATATTTTGCAAGGCTTTTTTAGTTTCTTTAAATGCATACCCATATATATTTTTGAAAATTGACATGGAAAATCAGA
Source organism: Campiglossa producta (assembly GCA_964058755.1). Lineage (NCBI taxonomy): Eukaryota > Metazoa > Arthropoda > Insecta > Diptera > Tephritidae > Campiglossa > Campiglossa producta. Next base: position 48,018,046 of record CAXKVI010000002.1, read on the forward strand.
TTAAATTGCTTGGAGCAACCATTCAGTGAGTTCGTACTATGCATTAATTACTGTTTGCTGAAACTATAAACATTAGGGCTATTCAAAATATCTAAAATTATGTTTGGTCTTAATCCCTTAAAAGTTAGTAATACAAAAAAAAAAAAAAAAAAAAATTAACTCTATAACTTAACCCGTCGAGGTCGCTATATTATTTAGTTTTTCCATAAATTTATTTCGTTATTATTCAAAGAGTAAGGCACGGTTTCACCATCGCGACTAAGCTAAAACTAAGTTTTGACTTACGTTAGCCCTGATTTGGTGCTAACTTATTTTGGGTTTCACCAACTGAGCGACTTGGATAATTTTGCATACAGCAACCCGATCAGCAACCAAATCAAAATGGTGTTTTTTTTTAAGGAACTCCTATCTTTACGAATGTTCGAATGAGATTAAAAACTGACCGATTCTAATGCTTTTTTTCTTGACGTCTATGCTTTGCTCCCGCACTTGACATCTTACACGATATATTGACTTAGTTAAGAATAAGTCAACTTGGAGGTGGGCTAATTTGCGACGTGGCTTAGTTCGTAAAACTGAACTAGTCAAAAAACGACTTAACTAAGTTAAGACCGGTTGGTGAAATCCGGCCTAAGTAATTTCCTATAATTTTCGAATTTATTTTTAAGAAACCTTTATAGATACATATATTCTCAAAAGTGAAGCTTATTGCATTAATTGAAGCTATGAATTAATTACAGCCATTAATATATAATTTTTGGAAAGTTCAAAGCCTCAACTTAAGGAATATGAAAACTTTTATTGAAAGGAGTTTTAAAAATTATGGGAATACATATTTGTTTACAACAATGGAATTGTTGTTTTACGGCTTTTTTTGGTACTAAACTTCATTGTAATTGCAAGCTTGAAGCCAAGAAATAAAGAGTTTTGTTTTTCAACAATATCATTATTGCTATTGGTATTTTTAATTTTAATAATTCATATTAATAATTAAAAATTTTTGTTAGAATAGAAAAAGTAAGTTTTTGGGTAACACGCCATAGCTTCATAGTTAACGCGTTGTCTAAATCATACTAATGAGTGGAACTAGCAACTCCCGAAATCGATCTATGAAGCTATGGCGTGTGACCCAAAAACTTACTTTTTCTATTCTAACAAAAATTTTTAATTATTAATATGAATTATTAAAATTAAAAATACCAATAGCAATAATGATATTGTTGAGAAACAAAAATTATGGGAATATTTACTTCGTAAAAAAAAAATCTAGGTATGAGAAAACTCGAAATATAGCGACTTCTAAGGGTTAAGTTACATTAAAAGAATATTCACTTTGAAAAAAATGGCATTTTTCCCTATACAAAATGTATGGGAAAGGGCGAAAAAAATAGCCACCCCTAAGGGTTAAGTTAGAGCGCTAATTTTTTGCAAGGTTTATTTTCTCATCAATACCTAAAGTTTCCGGGGGTAAGACCGAAAAAAAAAAAAATTTTTTTTTTAATTTGAATCACTCTAATACATATGCATGCCATTTATGTCCATATGAACACCTTTTACTCATTATGCATTAAACTTATTAACTAGGAATCTTTTCACTTTAGTTGATTGGTAGGTTACAATCTGCTATATTTATGTTTTAGTATGCTGACTAAATATGGTTGAACTTTTGGATGCTCCGCAGGTTTTGACTTTTGACAGTTTTTAAGAAAAAACTCTGTCGTTGAGAGCCAATAGAGGAGGGGAAGAGGTGGTCGGGGGTTTGAACCTCCTTTTATAGAATGTTCAACAAATTAACCTTGAACTTATTTGAATTCAAAGCAAAATACAGTGAAGTATTCACCACATCGCGATGCATCATTTCCCTTAAACTAATTCCATATTATATACGCTTTACTCACTTATCTACTACCGATTGTTTCACTCACAGCAACGCCTTTCAATATCCCAACAAACCATGAAGCTAGATTTCGATTCAAGGTACATTCGAGAACTAGCCCCATTCTCCAATCTCAAACGTTAGAGGACGACTCGAGAAACACTAGAAAATCACAGCGTTCTCTAACAAAATGGGACATAATTCTCAAATCGAGACAACTATAGTTTTCGAGTCGAATTCTAATGTCATTCTCTAATGGGATTCTAATGTCTCTAACCCATCTCGAATCGAGTTCTAGTGTAGTTCTCTACTGTTTCCTTCGAATATAGAATAGTTAGAGAATTAACCTAGTTCTCTAAAACTACATTTACACTGCACCAAATGCGTCACTTTTGGCGAAGTTTTTTTCAGGTCCGTTCATCCGCAGATTGAATTTGATCACCCATTTAATTTGGCAAACAAATTCATTCTGCGGACAAACATTCTCGAAATAACTTCGCCAAATGCAACGTAAATGTATTATAACGTAAAGACGAGCATTTCTCTAACGTTAGATACTGTGTTTGTTGGGATATACTACATACTTACTGCCTCTGCAAGTAGGTACTTAACAATCCCTGCAAAAAATGCTATTAGTCTAGAATGGATTCATGACGAGCCTCAAAGGAGCATGCGACTTAAGGCCGTCCGACACAGTAAATTTAGAAACTTCATGCCTCTGCTGTGTTTAAAACACAGGGCATCGTAGCTGATTTGTTATAAGCAATTGCTTTAACCGCTTCGGTGCAGACACAGTAGTTCTGTGTCCGAAAATCCATCTGATGTGGACCCTGGAAAGTCCGAAACGCGTCATGGTATCCATCGCTGTGTAAATCTTTGTCAATTTTCTCTAAGTATCAAAATTCATAAAAATTTCGTAACATCAAAAATTAGAATACCCTAGTACTAGTAAAAAGTACAGCAGGTATAAACAATTTTCGAGCTAAGCTCCAATAAGAAACATTCATAATTGATACATAAGTACACACCATAGGTAGAGCAAACCAATAATACACAAAAAAGTGGTATGAAGGAATGCAAAATTAAAAACCTCAGTGTGCTTCTGCATAAATATGCACGCCTAATAATATACTCATATTCCGTGTATCATATGGAAAATATGTCGCGGCCTTATGTCTAAAGGTATGAAATTGGCACGCTTATAAGAAAGTTGACTTAGAAATACTACAGGGCATCGTAGCTGATTTGTTATAGGCAATTGCTTTAACCGCTTCGGTGCAGACACAGTAGTTCTGTGTCCGACAATCCATCTGATGTGGACCCTGGAAAGTCCGAAACGCGTCATGGTATCCATCGCTGTGTAAACCTTTGGCAATTTTCTCTAAGTATCAAAATTCATAAAAATTTCGTAACATCAAAAATTAGAATACCCTAGTACTAGTAAAAAGTACAGCAGGTATAAACAATTTTCGAGCTAAGCTCCAATAAGAAACATTCATAGTTAAACATATTTTATTTGCTTATAACGTTATACAATTTATTTAATACAATCAAATAATAATAGCTGATTTATGATAACTAGAGTTCGCCCAGTGGTTGAAATTCAACCACAAAACCTTATTTTATTTTCCTACCTTTTTGCTATTTCTTAAATTTTCCTTCTTTTCCATATTTTGTATATTTTTGGTTTCTATACATTCCTATTCATTTTGCCTTTTCCTCCCTCTTTACACCATTCAGTAATATAGTTTCAATGTTGATAATTATTTATTCTTCTTAGGTCGTCTTCATACGTGTTTCTTTCCTTTCCTTTCCTTAGCATTCATTTGCTTTTATTTCCTTTCATTTCCTCTCCTTTCATCTCAATTTATTTCTTTTGCTTTTCTTTCCTTCTCTTCCCTTTTATTTCCTTTCCTTATCTTCTCCGTTCTTTTCCTTTTCTTTCTTTTTCTCTTCTTTCCTTTTCTTTCCTTTTCTCTTCTTTCATTTCGTTTTATTTCCCTTTTTTCTTTCTTTCTTTTCTATTCTCCTCTGTTCTTTTCTTTTATTTTTCTTTCTTTTCGTTTCTTTTATATTCTTACCTGATCCTTCTTTCCATTTCCATTACAGTCCTTTCTTCCTTTTATTTTCTTTTTCTTTCCTTTCCTTTCGTTTCCGTTGCTTTAGTTTCCTTTCATTTTATTAATTTTTTTTTTCATTTCATTTATTTTCTTTTATTTTTTTCTTACCTTTATTTTCTTTCACTTTTTTCTTAAATTTCCTTTCCTGTCATTTCGTTTCCTTACCTTTCCTTTTCTTACCTTTCCTTTCCTACCGTTTCCTTATTTTCTTTTGTTCCTTTCCGCAACTCCCTTGCTTTTCTTTTTCTTTCATTCATTTCCTTAAATTATTTTTTTTTAGCTTTTCATTACCTTTCTTTCCTTTATTTTTCTTTCATTTTATTTTCTTTTATTTTCCATACCTTCTTCCTCCTACCTTTTCTTTCCCTTCTTTTTTTCTTCTTTCCTTTCTTTGTCTTTCTCCTTTTGCTTCTCTTTTCCACTGCTTTACCTTCATTACATTTCCTTTCTTCCCATCCTTTTTTCTTTTCCATTCCTTTCCTTTCCCTTTGATTTTTCTGTCATATTTTCCGTTCCTTACCTTAACCATTTATCCATCCCTTTCCTTTCCTATTATTTTCTTAATTTAATATTTTATTTATTTCATTTTGTTTCATTTTTATTTATGTATTTTATATTATTCCCTTTCCTTTCATTTCCAACAAATTTTATTTTTTTACTTTCAATCACTTTTCTATTTCTGATTTACTTTTTTTTAATTTTATCAATTTTCCATTTTATTTTATTTCACTAAGTCTAGCCACGAAGGGTCTTGATCTAGCTTATTTGTGCTTTTTTTTTAAAAGCATTTGCTTCTCTGAATCCCCACGCACAGATTTTGTTTTTGTAAACACTGTTTGTACCTAAGCTCAATAAAGTTGACGCGCTAGCTCATGTTATCTTATTGCTGCCAACAAAACAACTCACCCTACTGCAATTAATGCAAACACAACAATGCAAGTGGTCATACCTACATACATACACCCATAACAGCGGCTCTATAAAGCGAATGCGTGTATATCACATGTAGTGGTGTGATTTTCAAATCATATTATAATTAATTTTTTTAAATTTTTGGTTTGTTGTCGAACACCCTGCTCGGCGAGACATTTCGATACATACCAAAATTTATATACCTTAGAATTGTGGTTATTGCAAAAAAGGGAGGAACCTGTTATGTTTGCGCATTTATATATAATAGATAATTCTATCAACGCAAGTGGAAGTTATTGCGCTAGCGCAATAGCCTAGCGCATACCAACATTACCTACCACCGTGCTGATCAATCAGTCATTCATGACCCGACACAGTAAAATTGAGCGAGCGTCAAATTGAATTTTAGATTTTGGAAAATCAGCGCCGGCAGAGACACGACGACTGCCTAAGGCACGTATATGTGACACGAGGGCAGCCGAGTGCTATATGTATTAGTAAAACGCAGCAGAGGCATGAAGTTTCTAAATTTACTGTGTCGGACGGCCTTTGGGTGTACCAGTTTTTACCCTGAAAAAAAAAGTGCGAGAAATCTGTAAAGAGAGTGAGCCGAGATTCGACCCACTCATCAACAGTTGCCAAATATTCTCTTATGTTGCCAAATATTCTCTTATGTGCATAGTAGGCTTAAGTCTATTTGAATTTGGGGGTGGCATACTTATACTTGATGAAGTATAATTTATTTAAATTGTCTTTTATAAACCAACTACATACTACAATCACATCCCTATTTCTTACTATCGCTAATCACACATTTTGCTGGGTACGAATTTGTACACATACCCTTTTAGTTATTTTTTTGCTGATGTTGTGCCGATATGGAGCTATGTGCCTAAGTATGCATAATTGTAAAGAAAATGTTGTTTTACATATTTACAAAATCATTCGTTTGAAGTATGAAAGTTTAATGAAGTGCAAATACGTCGAAAGAGTTTTAAAAACGAACACCGGATATGGAACATGGACAAAGTGAAGAACCATAAGTGCCTATTAGAGCCTAGGTAATAAGCTTGGAGCCATATGCATATGGACATAACACCTACATATGTTGGAAAGTGTTTTTATATAAAAATGTTATCTATGGATGTATCCTTCAAATTCCTTTGCTGCAATCGGGCATTAGTTATACACGTTACATACACGCTAGGTTAGAAGTCGGAAGTTCACTACGATGATCTACTACTGTAGGATGAGTACATAAATGTATACGTATACTAGCTGACCCGGCAGACGTTGTCTTGCCACGAATTTATTTCCCTGCATGTTTCTCTAACCCGATCCTTATCTATATCTATCTCAATCCCTATCCCTGTCCCTACCATCAGATTCTGAAAGGCAATGTGAAAAAACTGATGGGTGCTGAAATTCATGTCTAGCAGGATTTTAATTAAAAACAAGTAAGGAAGTCTAAGTTCGGGTAAACCGAACCTTAAATACCCAGCGGTAGTTTTCATATGATTTTCGAAATATTCCATTTCGGAAATGGGCGTGGTTGGGAAGCGATTTCGTCCAATTACATCAGCTTTACTCCCTATTATGCTAGTATACCTTGTACCAATTTCATCGTTCTACCGTAATTAGTTTAAAAGTTACGACCAGTCAAATTTTCAAAAATGCCTTCGCTAAAAGTGGACCACGCCTACTTTTAAAAATTTAGCAAAAAATCATAATAGAATGACAATATTATTTTAGCCATTTCCGTTACCGAATTAAGTCAATTTACGTGATTTTCGAAGTTTTCGATATCGAAAGAGGGCGTGGTTGAAGGGCGATTTTATCCAATTTTATCAGGTACTAGCTGACCCGGCAGACGTTGTCCTGCCACAAATTTATTCCCCTGCATGTTTCTCTAACCCGATCCGTAAATCTATTTTAATCCATATCCCTATCTCCTTCATATAGGAGGACAACGCCCCGTTTTTCGTTATGCCCAGTTTTTTGGAGGTGGCAGGGATCGATCTTATATAACTCCTTACAAAATTTAAGTGGTGTAACCTAAATACTTCCAGAGATATGGACTATGAAGTATTTCATTCGTATGGGAGGTGCCACGCCCCCTTTTTCGTTAACTCGAGTTTTTTGGGAGGTGTTAGGGATCGTTCACATATAAATCCTCACCAAATTTCAGTGGTCTAACATAAATTCTTGGAGCAATATGGACTAAGAAATGTTTCCTTCGTATGGGATGTGACACGCCCCTTTTTCTCTATCTCCAGTTTTTTGGAGATGATAGGGATTAATCTTATTTAATTTTCAGTGGTCTAACCTAAATACTTCTCGAGATATGGACTATGAAGTATTTCATTCGTAAGGGAGGTGCCACGCCCCCTTTTCGTTACCCAAATTTTATATATCGATCTCATGTAACCCCTTATCAAATTTCAGTGGTCTAACCTAAATACTTCCAGAGATATGGACTATGAAGTATTTCATTCGTATGGGAGGTGCCACACCCCCTTTTTCGTTATCCCCAATTTTTTTTGAGGTGGTAGGTTTCGATCTCGTACAACCCCTCACCAAATTTCAGTGTTCTAACCCGAATACTTCCAGAGATACGGACAATGAAAAATTCCATTTGTATGGGAGGTGCGTGTGTAAAATTTAGTTACGATCAAGGTCTGAAACCGATTAAATAAAGTTTCGGTTTCGGTTTCGGTTCCGGTTTCGTTCTTCAACATTTGTTTCGGTTTCGGTTACGGTTTCGACCGGTTTCGGTTTCCAAATAAAAACACCAACACAAAAAAATTGTGCCACTACAAAACTCAAATATGTACCTAAATGCAAAATAAGTCTGAATTTGTATAACTTTACTCCGGTTTTCATGAGGAATTTTCTCCAATATGTAGTAATAAAGAATACTTCCGCTTTTCCTGGAAACATTTTTTCTTCAATATAAGTATGTATGTTATAAGTTAGTGGTCATTAATTTGAAAATCTTTGAAAATTTGGTGGATTTTTTACTGATAAGTTTAAAAAATTAACTCTACTTTTTATATTAGAAAAATAATAAAGTGGAACGTTAATATGATGATGCTTTCTGAGACGGCCACTAAACATTTTTTTTCGGCTTCATTCGCCTATAGTTCAATTCTTTCTAAATTTTAATATTGGGTCAAAAAGTGTCTTGCTTATAATATATATAATATATGTGTCCACAAAAATATTCAAAACCGTTTGGAACAGGTTCCGGCTTTTGAAACGGTTTCGGTTTCGTTCTTTTTCAGAAAAAAATAACGGTTACGGTTTCGGTTTCGGTTTTGAAAAATTAATCGTTTTTAATCGGTTACGGTTACGGTTTCAGCCCTTGGTTACGATCGGCTCATTCGTTTAGAAGCCAAGCTTGTCTATATGTACGTAATTTGAATTGTATGTATGTAGATACCCCCAACGATACTAGTATGCTTTGCGAAAAATTTCATCTTTCTACCGTAATCAGTTTAAAAGTTATGATCCGTGAAATTTTCAAATATGCCTTCCTGAAAAGTGGGCGGTGACACGCCTACTTTAAAAAATTTGCCAAAAAATCATAATAGAATGATTAGGGGGTTATCCTACCAAACTATATCATCCGTTACCGAATTATATGACTTTAGGTGATTTTCGAGGCTTTCGATATCGAAAGTAGGCGTGGTTGGAGAGCGCTTTTATCCAATTTCATCAGATATACTCCCAACTATACTAGTATGCTTTGTGCCAAATTTCAGCGTTCTACCCTAATCAGTTTAAAAGTTACGACCAGTAGAATTTTCAAAAATGCCTCCCTTAAAAGTGTATCATTACCCTTTAGCCATTTCCGTTACCGAATTGTGTCAATTTAGTTGATTTTTCAAATTTTCGATTACGTAAGCGGGCATGGTTGGAGGGCGATTTTATCCAATTTCATCAGGTATACTCCCAACGATACTAGTATGCTTTGTGCCAAATTCTGGAAATCTATCGTAATCAGTTTAAAAGTTACGACAAGTCAAATTTCCAAAAATATCCCCTTAAAAGAGGGCGTTGCCACGCCCATTGAAAAAAATGTATGGAAAAATCATAAGAGAATGACCAGGGGGATTCATCTATAAAATTATATCATTTTAGAAATTTCAGCTACCGAGATATGTCAATTTATGTGATTTTCGAAATTTTCGATATAGAAAAATGGGCGTGGTTATCATCCGACCGAGCAACCTACCTTGGCCAGAAAGTAACCTGTATGTATGTCATGCAAATATCTGAATTTTTACTCAAGTTATTGTGTACACGGACAGACGGACATGCCTTAATGAATTCCTCTTTTCAACCTAAGAACTTTCATATATGGAACTCTATATCTATCACGATTATTTTGTGCCGTTACATAGTACCTTTATGTGGACAAAATTATAATTGTACTTGTACTAGTACTAATACGCTGGGTATAAAAAGTGTCTTGTGTATTATTGTTGCCGGATTATGATATTTTAAAATTTGAATGAAAAAAAATCGGGCCAGTGGATCGGCTTTTACAAAATTTCGAGTTAAAATTTTATATATGTACAGTAAGATAAGTAAATGGTCCAGTAAAACTAGGCACAGCAACAATGAAAACCGAGCCAAGTTATAAATCGGAGTCCACTCCACTTATGGGGTTGTTAGCCGGGCCCGGCCTGGTATGAACTGCATTTCTATTAACTCTACGGATGAAGAAGATACAGAAGGTCATATTTTAACCAGAATATACCAGTTATCTACTAGTCAGGAAATACCAGTTTCATACTAGTTGTAAAATACCAGTTCCATACTAGTTCAACCTGGACTAGTATAATTTCCATAAAATAAACTAGTCCACATACTAGTCCAAAGAGCATTCAACCTGGACTAGTATGATAAGAAACGAATGAATGTTGTATTTTTCAACTGGTATAATTTCATCCAGAAAAATCTAGTTGTATACTAATATGGAATCTATATTTCCTGACTAGTATGGGTTCAGCCAGAAAATTCTAGTTGTATACTGGTATGAAATGGATATTTCCTGGCTAGTATGAATTCCGACAGAAAATTTTAGTTGTATACTGGTATGAAATAGATATTTCTTGACTGGTACGAATTCAGCCAGAAAATTCTAGTTGTGTACTGGTATGAAATGGATATTTCCTGACTAGTATGAGTTCTACCAGAAAATTGTAGTTGTATACTAGTATGAAATGGATATTTCATGACTAGTATGAGTTTTGCCAGAAAATTATAATTGTATACTAGTATTTTTCTGACTAGCTTGAGGCTTCGCTGCAGGGTAACTTGCAGAACCATGACAGGGAGTGAAATTGTTGCAACTGCATCTGAGCGCAGCCAAAAATAATGTCACCTGATAAAATGTTAAGGAGTTCGTATGTTCGCATGGCGTATGATGCTAACGTGTACAGAGACTCCCTCAATAAATAAAGCAAACCAACAAAAAGTATGTTACGTAAGTAAAAAAAAAAAAACAAAGTGGTTAAGTAGCAATGGTGGTATGGTTTGTAGGTGTAGGGTATTGGGAGCTAACTAATTTTTCGAAGGCTCCATTCCCGTATTTGCATTCATGTCTGAGCCACAGGAAATTTAGCTACCTACTTTGAAAAGTCTCATGCTGAAAATATAACAAGCGAAACAAAAGTATGCGTAAAGTTCGGTCTTGTTTTTATGCGCGCGAAATTTTAATCAGTTTATGTTGTTATGTTGGTATCTGAAGATTTCAATCTGATTTTGGAACACATAGATATAGTATATGGGTTAATTCTGTTCAATTGAAATATCTATTTATATCTTAACATTTTTAAGGATTTGAAAAGTAAACCAAAACTTCACACTTGTACGAGCCCTAAGAATATATCTAGTTTAAGCGATTTTTCTTAGATCACGGGAAATTAAAAAAGATGACACTTTAAAATCTATATATATTTTTCTTTTTTCAATGGAAAACATTTTTTTTTTTGTAAAATGTACTGAAGTTTGGGAAGTGGTCAAATTTCTACCACAAATGCATTCATAATAGTTTTACCCGCATAATCATGCTACCATGATACGCCCGCCTCGTCAACTATTCGCACTGTGGTAACGCCGACCAAAAAACAGATGTTCTCCGATGAATTCTAGGCAACCGCAAAATACGTTCAAATACGGTTCCTTTTTAAAACGTTAATATATGGAGCAAACTTTGTTTCTAAAGGGGTAGTTTTAAACTGCATAGAGATTTCATCATAAAATAATAAAACATAACAGGAATGTTAGAGGAGGGTAATATACTTGTAATCGACATTATTTCAGGTAGGATTTTCTATTAAGCATACCGAAAATATGTATACTAGAGAGGACAGTACAAAACATAACCAGCTCTTAAAATAAGCAAATGGGTGCTAAACGGGTGTTAAAAACGTTCGAGCTTCCCCATATCTCACTGCGGGGCATGGTTAGATGTTTAATTTAATTTAACTATCATCTTTGTGGTTTATTTATTATGGATTGGTAAAGTTATATAGTAAACCATATTAAACGAATCATGTACACAGAGCCAACCATGCCTAATAAAATAGAACAAAAGTCATATGATATCTCTATATATTTTCTTCAGGTTAGGTTAGGTTCAAGTGGCTGCCGCAGAGTCACACCTAGGCCAATATTAAAAGGCCCGTTGTGATACCACCAATACTAGGAAAGTCAGTTCCGGGACCCTGCCATATGGGAAATCCCGGTATTAACGGAACGAGAATCCCGGGACTGACGTTCCTATACCGACACCGTTACTCCTCCTCGAACCATATAGATGACTTGATGAAGGCCATCAGGTCCTTAATGTCCAGCTCCGTGACCTGGCTTAGGCTAACCAGGAAGGGAACTCCCAAAAAGCGCATTCTCGCGCCACTTAAAGCCGGGCAGTTGCAGATGAGGTGCTCCACCGTTTCCTCCTCCTCATCATCCTTACAACTCCTACAGCATCGTGGGTAGGGCACACCTAGTCTTTCTGCGTGCCTACCAATGAGGCCCAGTTAATACGCCTATTAATATGGAGATTTCTCTTCTCCTTAGGGCATAAATTTGTCTTGATTTTTTATGATCCCATTTCGGCCAGGTTTCTTTGGATATCCGGCATCCTGGAGATTGCAGCCATCTTTCGTTGGCTTGGCGGAGTGTGTACTCCTTCAGCATAAGCTTGCATGTGGCAAACGGCATACCTAAGCGCTCTTTATCCCGAAGAACCATGAAGCCATGAGTGGCGGGACTCCGATCCGTGCTCTCCCAATCTTCCCTGCTGGGAATGTTGATTTTAAAACCACTATCTCCGAATGTTGTGGTCGCACAACGATCTGTGCTCAGCGGAAGAAAGCTATAGGATCCCAAATTACAGGCGTGTCCAGTAGTGCTTGCGCCCCAGCCGGACGTTTCCCTTAGACGCAGAGCCAATACTGCTGCTACCCGGTGCCCTTCCAGATCGAGTGGCAAAATGCCAAGAATGGCTTCATTGGGCGTTGTTCTTAACGCACCGCTTATACAGATCATGCAAGATCTGTGTACTTTACCTAGCAGATTAAGGTTTGTTGCCATACGACAACTCCATAGAGCATGATTGGTCGAATGATTGCAGTGTAGATCCATTTGCTGAGCCCCCATTTCTTTCCAATGGCTCTTTTGCACGTGTAGAGTGCAATACACGCTTTCTTCTGCCGCTGAAGAACATTCTCCTATCCAGAACTGTGCCCAAGAACTTGGCTTTGTCAGCCAAGTTCAGGTGCACGTCATTCAGTTTTGGTAGTATTAGCGGTGGTATCTTAAAGCGGTTGGTGAAGAGAACCAGTTCTACTTTTCCCGGGTTGATGCTCAGTCCGCAGCGCGAGCACCATGAGGAAACCTCTCGCGGTGCTACTTGCATCAAGTCGCACAGGGTTTGTGGGAATTTGCCCCTATACTATAGCTAAGTCGTCTGCATATACCACTAACTTCCCGCCCCCCCCAGCTTGTGTCTCGCAGCATCGAGTTGACAGTTAGGTTCCATAGAAGCGGGGAGAGAACACCACCCTGAGGCGTTCCCCTTGTGAAATAGCGTGATAAGTCAACCGAGCCCAGTGATGAAACTATTCGTCTACCCTTTAGCAGTTGATCAATAAGTCCAATAAGAGACCTGCTTATGCCCAGACTTGTTAAAGCGGTGTTTATAGCATCAGGGCTTATGTTGTTGAAGGCTCCTTCAATATCTAAAAAGGCCGCAAGACAGTACTCCTTCTCATACAGAGATTTTTCAATAACAGAAACTAGGCTGTGAAGCGCAGTTTCTGTAGATTTCCCTTTGGTGTATGCATGCTGATAGCTACAGATCAGGTTGGTATCAATAGTAGAGGAGAGGTAGTCATTTATTATCCTCTCGAAGGTTTTGAGCACAAAGGATGAGAGACTGATCGGCCTGTAGTCCTTAGGCTCGTAATGAGACGCCTTCCCCGCCTTAGGAATAAACACTACCGTGGCACTTCTCCAGGAGCACGGAATGTAGCTAAGAGAAAGGCAGGCTGTATAGAGAAATACCAGCCATTTGGCTGATGTCTCCAGCGTGTTTATGACTTGTGCGGGAATAATCCCGTCTGGCCCGGCAGCCTTGAACGGTTCGAAACTTTTAACCGCCCACCTAACCTTTTCCTCCGTGATGGGTATGTATACAGCCAGGTTTGTTGCAGGTGCTACGGGTTCCTCATGCAAGTTCCCTGGGAAGTGCGTATTCAAGAGCAGCTCTAGAGTTTCCCTCTCCGTGCTGGTCCAGAAGCCGTCAGGTTTGCGCAAATAGCTTGTGGCTGTTTGAGTTTTTGAGAGCACTCGTCTAAGTCTCGCTGTATCGTCGACATTTTCGACCCCAGTGCAGAAATTTCTCCACGATACTCTCTTCGCCTGTCTCAGAGCTTTTTTGTAGGCCCTGAGTTTAACTTTATATTCGAGCCATTGAGTCTCCGTGCCAAAGCTCTTGGCCTTATTAAATTGTATCCTACATGATTTTCGGACCGAGTCCAGGGCGTAGGACCACCAATGCGGCCTATGTTTACCGCGTGGTTTTGGCACTGGGCAAGCCTGCTCTAGGGCATTCGAGAGCGCCGTTGTAAAGGTCTTTACCAGATCCTCCAACTCCCCTACTGATAAGGGGACTTGTGCGGGCAGTGCTGGTAAGTCCCTAGATAGTATTTCATTGTGTAGCTGCCAGTTAGTGTTACGTGGGTTGCGTTTCATAACCGGCTGCTCAACAGAAAAGTCTAGAACTAATTCTACGTACCGATTACGTACGATTTTCTTCAAGAAAAAGTTATTTTTATATTTAAAGAGAAAATCTTATTAATGTTTACAAAGGGAAATCTTGCAAAAAACGAACCGATTTCTTAGGGTCCCTAACAAAAAGATTTGACTTATTAATGTTTTCAAAGAGAAATCTTGCAGAAAACGAATTGATTTCTTAAAGTTCCTAACAAGAAGATTTGAATTATTAATGTTTTCAAAGAGAAATCTTGCAGAAAACGAATTGATTTCTTAGGGTTCCTAACAAGAAGATTTGACTTATTAAAGTTTTCAAAGAGAAATCTTGCAGAAAACGAATTGATTTCTTAGGGCTCCTAACAAGAAGATTTGACTTATTGATGTTTTCAAAGAGAAATCTTAGGGCTCCTAACAAGATAAGTCATTAACTGATTTCCGTTCAGTTCTATGCGAACTGTGTTAGTCTTCGTCGCAGAGAACGAAATGTGTTAGTCTTCGAAGCAGAGAACGAAGTGTGTTAGTCTGCGGCGCAGAAAATTGAACCGTGTTAGTCTTCGACGCAGAGAACGAAGTGTGTTAAGGTGATGGCCCAATGCACGCTTGATTTGCTTGCCTTGCTTACCTAGGCTTACCTTGCTTTCCTTTTAAAGCTTCTATGGCCCAATAGAAGCTACAAAAGTTGTCAAAAATACAGGATGCGACAAACAAGACAACAACAAGACAAACAGCGAAGCGTGTAAAGCGCTGTCAAATAGAGAATTGGGCTATTCGACGCTTTGAAGCGTTTCAAGCAAGCAAAGTAAGGCTGCCACTAGGCCAACTATCATACATTTCAGTAGAGTTCAAAAGAATTTTGACATTTCTCGAGGCAAAGCCAGCAAAGCAAGCGTGTATTGGGCCATCACCTTTAGTCTTCGACGCAGAGAACGTCGTGTGTTAGTCTTCGATGCAGAGAACGAAGTGTGTTAGTCTAGAAATCCAACGGAGAGTCACTCTTGCCAACAAGTGTTACTTTGGACTAAGTAGGCAATTGAGAAGTAAAGTCCTCTCTCGAAAAACAAAGATCGCGCTCTATAAGTCTCTCATCACACCAGTCCTGATGTACGGCTCGGAATCATGGTCAGTGTCTAGAGAAGATGAGATGGCCCTTGGAGTATTTGAGAGAAATGTTCTCCGGAAGATTAATGGTCCTTCCCGTGATGCCAACGGCGATGAACTGTATTAAAGCCCAAAGGCTAAGCTGACTGGGTCATGATATGCGAATATACAAAGAAGCTCCAGCACAGAAGGTTTTTCTATCAACACTCGAATTCGGCAGCAGAGGAAGGGGGAGGCCTCGACTGAGATGGAAACAACAAGTGGAAGATTACTTGAACTCCCTTGGGGTTTCCATTTGGCGTCAGTTATCACTAAAAAGTAATGACTGGCGTGCCTTGACGCAAGCCAATAATAGATTAGATATTATTTTATTTTATTTAATTTTGTGTTAATTTATTTTATATGATTTTGCTTTATTTTATTTTACTTTTTAATTTTATATATTTAACTTGATTTTATTTAGTTTAATTTTATTTTACTTCACTTTGTTTTAATTTCTTATAGTTTGTTTTATTTTTTATTTATTGAGTTTTTATTTTTCATATTTTTGAAGTTAACTTCTTAGGCGGCGATATGAAGTTTTGATTGACAGTAAAATTTGAGAAAATGGTTGACGATGAAACGGAAGTTATGGCACGGAAATAGAAATTAAAGCCGATTTTCAGGCGTATGTTGCAGACTTTCAGGAGTAGGCGTTTTTCTTATATCTCGGGAACCGTTCAACCGATTTGGATAAAGTTTGGCATTAAAGATAGTATGATTGATTCTATGATTATATGCGTGGGTGTTGCCACTTGGGGCGGTTCACAGGGTTGCCACCTATCTCAATTTTTTTTAAATATTGAGCAGTATATGCCAATATGGGTATCAAATGACAGATATTTTCGACCGTATTCCAAATATGTAATTTATTTATTTCCTTATATCTCGGGAACCGCTCGACCGATTTGGATAAGGTTTCGTATTATAGTTAGTATGATTCGTTCTTAGATTATATGCGTGGGTGTTTCAATTTGGAGCTGTTCACAGGGTTGCTACCTATCTCAATTTTTTTTAAATATTGGAAAATTTCGAAAATCACACAAATTGGCATATCTCGGCAGCTGAAATGGCTAACATGATATAATTTTATAGATGAACCCCCCTGGTCATTATTTTATGATTCTTCCAAAAAAAGTTTATAGTGGGCGTGGCACCGCCCACTTCTAAGGGGGGCATTTTTTAAAATTCGACTGGGCGTAACTTTTAAACTGATTACGATAGAGCGATGGAATTTGGCACAAAGCATATTAGTATCGTTGTATTTGAGTACACCTGATGAAATTGGATCAAATCGCCCTCCAACCACGCCCACTTTCGATATCGAAAATTTCTAAAATCACCTAAATTGACATAATTCGGTAATGGAAATGGCTAAAATTATATAATTTTATAGGTGAATCCTCCTGGTTATAATATAATGATTTTTTTACAAATTTTTAAGGGAGGCATTTTTGAAAATTCGACTGGTCATAATTTTTAAACTGATTAGGGTAGAACGATGATATTTGGCACAAAGCATACTAGTATCGTTGGGAGTATACCTGATGAAAGTGGAAAAAATCTCTCTCCAATCACGCCCACTTTCGATATCGAAAATTTCGAAAATCACATAAATTGACATACTTCGGTAACGGAAATGGCTAAAATTATATAGTTTGGTAGGATAAACCTCCTAGTCATTATATTATGATTTTTTGATACATTTTTTAAAGTAGGCGTGGCATCGTCCACTTTTCAGGTAGGCATATTTGAAAATTTCACGGGTCTTAACTTTTAAACTGATTACGGTAGAACGATGAAATTGGTACAAGGTATACTAGCATAATAGGGAGCATACCTGATGTAATTGGACGAAATCGCTTTCCGACCACGCCCACTGTCGATATGGAACATTTCGAAAATCTAATAAATTGGCATAATTCGGTAACGAAAATGGCTAAAATTATATAGGCTGGTAGGATGAACACCTCAATCAATCTATTATGATTTTTGATGAATGTTTAAATGTGGGCGTGGCAACGCCCACCTTTAAGGAAGGCATTTGGAATTTTCGACTGGTCAAAACTTTAACAGTTATTACTTCAGACTCATGAAATTTGGCACAACATATACTAGCAATATAGGTGACGAAATTGGACAAAATCTCTTGCCAACCACGCCCACTTTCGATATGGAAAATTTCGAAAATCACACAAATTGACATAATTCGGTAAGGCAAACAGCTAAGACAGTAAAAACTTTAGGTAAATCCTCCTAGGGCCTATATCTTTGTTATCCCGTACCGAAAATTACCGCTGGGTATATAATGTTCGCTTCACCCGAACTTAGACTTCCTTACTTGTTTTATTTTCATTTATTTTAGTTCCTTATTTTATTTGGCTTAATTCAAATCTATTTTATGTTATTTAATCTTATTTTTTTTTTACTATATTATTTTTATTTTTATTTTTTTATTTTACTTAATTAAATTTTTTTATTTTTTTTTTATTTTATATTATTTTATTTTTTTTGTTTTTTTTTTTAATTTTATTTTAGTTTATTTCATTTTTTTTTTTTTTTTTTTTTTTAAATTTATTTTTCTTTTATATCCTGATTTTATTATGGCTTTCAAAGTGTCGTATGCTTCATTTAAGCTTTCTCGTTTCAAGTGGCCATTCTTTAAACAGTCACATAGCTGTTATTTATATTAAGAGGCTTCAAGAAGCCTCTCATTGCATATTCATTCAAACAGCAGTTGTTGCTATAGTAATATAGTATAGTTCCTGCAATATTGAACATGTACCAACAAACCAGTGAGCATAACTGCATTATTGTTTTGTGAAATTATTCCGCCTTCTCCTTATTTAGTGTATAATTAACCAGAGTACAATAAAATGTTGCACAGAGCATTAAAAACCTTATATATTGCCGTATTGTGTGTTGTACCAGAAGTTGTATACAAATGTAAATATATTCGTACAAATGTACGCATATATATATATGGGCATTTCCTGAAAGTCATCAACCAACCGATTACAATGATGACAGCCCGGATGCGATAACAGTACACGTAAGAGGGCAGTTATTGTTTTATCTATCATTTCGGTGAAAATGTTTTTAAAAATGTCTCAATGGATCGTCTCAAGGTGATGACCCAATGCAGGCTTGATTTGCTTGCCTTGCTTACCTAGGCTTACCTTGCTTTTCTTTGAATCTTCTACGGCCAAATAGAAGCTTTAAAAGCTGTC
This sequence comes from Campiglossa producta, assembly GCA_964058755.1. Lineage (NCBI taxonomy): Eukaryota > Metazoa > Arthropoda > Insecta > Diptera > Tephritidae > Campiglossa > Campiglossa producta. The sequence goes on from CAXKVI010000002.1 coordinate 48,036,612, forward strand.
AAAAATTCAGGATGAGACAAACAAAACAACAACAAGACAAATAGTGAAGCGTGTAAAGCGCTGTCAAATAGAGATTTGGGCTATTCGACGCTTTGAAGCGCTTCAAGCAAGCACAGTAAAGCTGCCACTGGGCCAACTTTCATACATTTCAGTAGAGTTCGAAAGAGTTTTGAAATTTCTCGAAGCAAAGCCAGCAAAGCAAGCGTGCATTGGGCCATCAACTTCAGTATACATTTTATCAAGGTTATAATTTAAAAATTCCTTACTTCTTAACACAAACAGTATTTCAGAAAGAGTGCCCTTAATGTAGGAAACTCCCATGTATATCTGCATTACATACAAAAATATTGTTCTATTGCAAACATAACCAGCATAGTATGCTACACGGCTAAAAAAATGAACCTAAATTTTAAACCCCTATAAATTTTAATAAATTTTTCAAACTTTTTGTACAGTATTTCAAACCGTCCAAATACCTACAATATAATAATATTTTCAATTTCTTTTGGTTTCGATTTAAAATCTAAATGAAAAAGCAGTCTAAATTTTTTATTTTTGGGTTGTTTGAATGTAATTGAATGTAATTGTCAGCTCAGCGGTAGAGCAGTCGGCTGTGTCTCCTGGGCGTTTTCGTTCGAATCCTGCCAGCTGCTACATTTTTTTAGTTTTATTTTATTCCTAAAACTTTTCGGTTTAAAATTAAAACTCTTTTGTTTGAAAACTAAAATTTTACGGTTTAAAATTAAAACTTTTTGGTTTGAAAATTAAAACCTTTCGGTTTAAAATTTAAACTTTTTGCTTTGAATCGTGGTTCGAATTCCCGCCAACGTACAAAAAATTTATTTTATCTTTAATAAATTGTTAAAACATGTCTGGTTTATAATTTAAATCCGATTCATATATCAAATTTTCATGAAAACTGGTTTAAATAGATTGAATTTGAAACCAAATTTGGTTTGGTCATATATGTAGTTCAAAAAAAGTTTAAAATTTAGGTTAAAATTTTTAACCGTGTAGCATTGTTAAACATAGAGCTTTTATAAATTATCTGCTTTTTGGGAAATAGAGCCAAAAAGTGTGTGCATAATGTGGAAAATGAAAAACAAACAAAGAGGCTAAACTAAAATCTGTGAGAAAAGTTTGAAGTAGTTTTTTTTGGGGAGTTTAAGTACTAAAAACAATAAATTTATACCACTTTTTGCTACAAAATTTCTTTTAATGTTAAATCATACTTGGGGATTTGAAAGAGAGAGAGCTGCCACCTGTTTTTTTTTACTAAAATTTTATGCTGTAAATATGATTCAGTGGGTGTAGATTTAACAAGGCCTCAATTATTTTAGCATGCATTTTTACACAAGTTTTCAAGGTTTTGGACATGAGCAGTGAAAAGGTGTTTCTAGGGTAATTTTCAGCGCTGAGCACGAATCCGCTAACTGGTAAAAAAAAAAAATTTTTCGCTTTTGATGATTTTTTTATTGGCAGTCGAACTGCGTCATTTGTAATTGTTAGGGTTCCTTTTAGAGACAAACAATAGTCGCTGATCACGCACTCATCCCAACAATCTTTTTAATATTGTGCGATTTTTTATAAATCTTGATTAACACGTTCTCCTTGTTCGTCGGTGATAACGCCCAAGTTTTCGGGGAAGAAATTTAGATGAGAATGAAGGAAACGGGCTATCAGCGACATTCCAGAGCCATTCTAGGGTAATTCTAAAAGAAAAGATATTCACAATAATTTGTTCACATTCATGACCTTTCTTATTACCAAGGAAGTTTCTGAAGCCGCTTTTGAACGACGACCGATTCTGACGGTTCTGTGAGAGTTAAAAATTTAGAAAAGTCGTTTTCGTTACTTTGAATGATATTTGTGACGATGAGGCAAAATTTTATTACGATGCTGATCCTCAGTAGCGCGACTCTCCAAAACATAGAATGTCCCATACACAAATAACTATGGAAAACTTAAAACCCGGCTTAAAAATCAGATTTGAATTCAGGGCACAAAAATATATGGAAAATTGCTTCGTTCGTTTTGTGTCCAAAAGTTTGCCTAAATTGTTTGCCCTATGTTATTTTCAGTCTCAGTCGCAAACTAATTATTACTCCTGCTTAGTAAACTTTGTATCAACTTTTCCTTGTAATTCAAAAGTTTAAAGGTCGAAACATAAGATCCTAATTTCGCTCTGGTTTTTCCACAGGGGAAGTTTAACCACCAACCAAAATAACCTCGCAATACATACTCCAAACAAATTTTGAGAATCTAGGCACAACCTTCGTATAAATAAGACTTGCATGTGACAAGCGTTTTTGCGTCCTGAACTTTCAGAGGGCGCTCTTAGTTTTATTTTACACTTTCTCATGCACATACACAGATAAATTTATGCATACAACCCTGCAGTAAGTCTCGCTACGTTAAAACTAGAACAGGACTAGATGTTTCAAAGGCTGAAGCTTTAGTTGTAGTGCTTTCAGCTGTCGTTGTTTTACTGCCTCTTGTTGATTGTATAGATGGTTCTTCGAAGGTTCTTGCCATTGATACTAGTAGCCACAAACTTTTTCCAGAGTCTATAGAAGCATGACTGCCAACTGTCCGACTGTACATCCGACTGGAATCAGTTCGAAGACAGTCATGAATTCGGTAAATCAAAACATTCGCCCTTTGAGACAGTCTTCCAATTTTTGTGGCAGCGAAGTTGTAGGATACACCGCTGTAGGCCAGTGCATATCCTATAGCTAGTTTTTATGCTGACATGGCATAAAGGTTGTAGTACGAGTATTGCCTTGTCAGAACCAAAGCCGCCAGGCAACAGACGGTAGGCCGCTAGACTAACTGCACATAGAGCACAGGCCATAGTAATAATTTACTACGCCACTATACATACATATGTACTGTTATTGTTCCGTTTTGTTAGCTTGGAGTGCCTTGTTTTAAACCTGATACCCATTACATCCCCTCTCTTTGTTGTTCTGCATTTTTGCACGATTTCTCGTGGCCAAAGTATAGGCAGTCGGAGCGTTTTAGTTAAACTGTTACTTCCATTTACATCCATGCGCAGTTTTTGTACCTTCGGGTTGTTTTACTTTAGGTAGTTAATGTTTTTTGAACGTAAGTGTGGTTGTGTTTGGGTTTTCAGTAACCAAGTCATATGTTGCTTTGATCATAGACAGCAACTATATCAGAATATGTATAATAACGTTCAGGTAGCCAATAGCACTTAATCTAGACACTCAAATGTGTATAATTTTGTACCTTCGAATCGATAAATAACTTCTTGTTATACAATAGTACTTATTCTTAATTAACAGAGAGTTTAAGAGCTACCAGAATAAAATTGGCAAGAGATCAGTACTGGTCCATAATTTAATCTGAAAACAGTTTTCCCAGTGACCGAAATTTACTGACAACCCTCAAGATACCTATTACCGCCATAACGCCATATAGTCTCAGAACTTTCGGCCATGGTTCCTGTATCTCAAGCTAGTAATATTCATACCTTTCGGTATCACGTTTCTTTCTTCTGAAGAATTTTGATATTTGTTTTGCGGATTTCGAATCACACGGTTAAAAATTTGAGCCTAAATTTTAAACTTTTTTGGACTACATATATGTATGACCAAACCAAATTTATTTTCAAATTAAATTTTCAGTTTTCAAGAAATTTCGCAAAATTAATTGGGTTTCAAGTATAAACCAGAATATTTTAACAATTTTTTAAAGATAAAATAAATTTTTTGTCCGCTGGCGGGGATTCGAAGCAATACTCCCCGCATCATGCCCGTCAGCTCTATCACTGAGCTATATCGCACACATAAATAAATTCATTCTTGAATAAGCTTTCAAAAATAAATGAAAACAAAACAAAAATTGCAGACCGAAATGGTTTAATTTTCAAACCAAAAAGTTGTAATTTTAAACCGAAAAGTTTTAATTTTCAAACTAAAAAGTTTTAATTTTAAACCGAAAAGTTTTAAGAATAAAATAAAATTAAAAAAAAAATGTGGAAAAACAGGATTCGAACGAAAACGCTCAGGAGTCACAGCCGACTGCTCTACCGCTGAGCTATGCCGCACTTAAAGTTTTTGTGGGAAAAATTCATACATTCCAACAAACCAAACAAGAAAATGTATATAATCATTTAGATATTAAATAGTATATATATAAGTATATATTTTCTCAGATAGCAGGTAGAAGATTCTAGTGTGGAAGCTATTAATTTCTTAGCTAATAAAAAAGTTCATGTTTCCAAATAAATAGTACATCGATTTTAGGAATTGTTCAATAAAATCTCTCCAAAAACCCTTTTCATAGAGATTTAAAATTTTTTCTTACAATATGACTATTTATTCTTAAAATCTATGAACCTATTTATCGTATCAAAATATATCAATTTAGTAGAGATACTCAAAAAGAACTTAAAAGGATCCTGTAGTGCACGACCGCTGGGAATATTTTGTACACACAGTTACAACAAATCGAATTTAGTTATATCAAAACGTATGAAACTAATTTATGTATTTTCTTTTTCTGGTTATATCAATTAGATTGATAATAGTAGTGAACCCATGTTGAAAAGCTTGAGTATTTTAAAACGTCATTCAAATTAAATATAACTAATATAGACTTAAAACTACGTGCTGTCTAGCTTGTTAAAATTCATGAATTGGGATATACTTTGCATGACACGCGCATATTTCTGTCTAACACTCAAAGGCAACGAATATTGCCTATGAAATAAATAACGACTGACATACTCGTCTATTGCTTAGGCTGGCAAAAGTGCAGCCAACGTACACAACAAAGTTGCAACACTAAAATTACACACATGTATAGGTGCGAGCTATCAAAAGACCACTTGCGATCATATGTCAATTAAAGATGTGTGAAATTAAATAATTAAAGGTTATAGGAATGTCTTTCCCTAGACTCAAGACCTAGGCCTAGAGACATCAATAATTTCTTTCCTGACATTCCACTCTTAAGATCGTAACTCTTCACACTACACCTTTTCAAGTTCATATTGAGAAAACACAAGTTGATAATGAGAGAGTGTAAGTTGATATTGAGAATACGTAAATTGATAATATGAACTTAAATTTCTCATTATCAACTTGTGTTTTCTCAATATCAACTTACAATTCTCATTATCACCTTGGGTATTCTCAATAACAACTTAAAATTCTATATTCTTAATATGAACTTACATTTCTCATTATAAACTTTTATTTTCTCAATATAAACTTCCATTTTCTCATTATAATAGACATTAGTCAGAGGATTCAGGAAATTCATTAATGTTAAAAGAAGTTAAACTAAAAAGGACCTATTATAAAAACTGTTTCGTTGGGTCGAAACTTGAAAACTTTATTCGATTTGAGTGGGTTTGATATAAAGTAGTTAATCCTACGCCCATCTCTGATAACCACGCAAATTTATTCTTACATATGTCACAAGCGCAGATACCTGCATATATTGTATGTATGTTTATATGCTTCCTGGGCGTATATATATCTGTATCTTTGTGGGGTTTGCCGCAACTGCCAGGGGCATGTCACATGTTGTGATATGAAAACGTGTAGCAGTTTTTCTGTTATTTATGCTCATAATGGCCTTTTTATGGACTTTAAGTTTGGATTTTTCCGCCGTTTGACATTACCCTATACGATTGGGTATGTTTTTTATATCTTTGAATTTTTTCATGCCACTGCCAAAACACTTTTGTTTATTCGAAAACTCTTTTTATACCCAGCGTATTAGTGCTAGTAATAACGGTACTACGTAACGGCACAATATATTCGAGATAGATATACAGTTCCATATATGAAAGTTCTTAGGCTGAAAAGAGGAGTTGATTAACCTTTAACTGATGAGATGAAATGTTTCAACGTATATGTATAGGTGGTAGTAAATTTTACACCGTTTTATTTATTTTAATAAAATATACATTTTATTTTAAAATCGCTAAATAACTATAAAGGCTGATCTAAATTAATTTCAGCTAGAGCAATTTAAAAGAAAAATACAAAAGTTTTTATTGTTCACTAAAAAGTCCATTAACAGAATTCTGGTTTCTTTTTTTCCCCCATCGGAGAGGTGGTCTCCCTCTTCCTCTACTTCCACCGGCGGGTGCCGATAAGAATACCTTCTGGAGTGTAGCGTCTTCGTTCATTCGCACCACGTCACCTAGCCAGCGAAGCCGCTAGGTTTTAATTCGCTGAATTATGTCGACGTCTGCGTAAGGCTCATACAGCTCATCATTATATCTTCTTCGGTACTCGCCGTCGCCAACTTTTAGGGGTCCATAAATCTTTCGAAGAATTTCTCTCTCGAATACTCCCAAAGCCGTCCCGTCAGAAGCTGTCAGTGTCCATGCTTCTACACCATATAGCAGGACGGGTACGATGAGTGACTCAATTGCCTACTCAGCTCAAAGTAGCATTTGTTTGCAAGAGTTATCCTTCGATGGATTTGCAGGCTTCGACATATTTCGATAAATTGATCGATAACTGAGTTATCGGTCAAAATATGATTGCCCAAAAACATAAAAATTCCCTACAATATGGGTATCAATCGAAAGGTGAAGGCCCCAGGTTTCACTTGGACATCGACATATTTCGATAAATTTATCGATAACTGAGTTATCGGTCAAAATGTGGTTGCCCGAAAACCTTAAAATTTTCCTACAATATGGGTATCAAACGAAAGGAGAAGGCCCCAGGTTTATTTGGACTTCGATATATTTCGATAAATTTATCGATAACTGAGCTATCGGTCAAAATATGATTGCCCAACAACCTAAAAAATTCCCTACAATATGGGTATCAAACGAGAGGAGAAGGCCCCAGGTTTCATTTGGACATCGACATATTTCGATAAATTTATCGATAACTGAGTTATCGGTCAAAATATTATTGCACAAAAACCTAAAAAATTCCCTACAATATGGGTATCAAACGAAAGGTGAAGGCCCCAGGTTTCACTTGGACATCGACATATTTCGATAAATTTATCGATAATTGAGTTATCGGTCAAAATGTGGTTGCCCGAAAACCTTAAAATTTCCCTACAATATGGGTATCAAACGAAAGGGGAAGGCTCCAGGTTTCATTTGGACTTCGATATATTTCGATAAATTTATCGATAATTGAGTTATCGGTCAAAATGTGGTTGCCCGAAAACCTTAAAAATTCCCTACAATATGGGTATCAAACGAGAGGAGAAGGCCCCAGGTTTCATTTGGACATCGACATATTTCGATAAATTGATCGATAACTGAGTTATCGGTCAAAATATGATTGCCCAAAAACATAAAAATTCCCTACAATATGGGTATCAATCGAAAGGTGAAGGCCCCAGGTTTCACTTGGACATCGACATATTTCGATAAATTTATCGATAACTGAGTTATCGGTCAAAATGTGGTTGCCCGAAAACCTTAAAATTTTCCTACAATATGGGTATCAAACGAAAGGAGAAGGCCCCAGGTTTATTTGGACTTCGATATATTTCGATAAATTTATCGATAACTGAGCTATCGGTCAAAATATGATTGCCCAACAACCTAAAAAATTCCCTACAATATGGGTATCAAACTAAAGGTGAAGGCCCCAGGTTTCATTTGGACATCGACATATTTCGATAAACTTGTCGATAACTGAGTTATAGTCAAAATGTGAGGCCAAATGCCTTAAAATTTCCTAACAATATGGGTATCAAACGAAAGTGGAAGTCCAGAGGTTTCGGTTGGACTGCTGTATTTTTCGATATAGTTATAGATAATTTCATAGGACATTTGACTAAAAAGTAAAAAATAAATATAGTTTAAAAAAACTAAAACTCACGCTTTTAGAGAGTATTGAACTAAAAAGTTGAAGATAATTTTAGAAACCCTACACAGTAGTATTGTGGAAAAAGCGTGGTCCGCTTTGTGCCATAATTTTCGTATATCGAGCGCTCGACGCTTTTCCCACATAATGCTAGTTTCTTTACTACGCTTTCATTAGCTTTACTTGTACATACATTCATATGTATGTTTGCTTGTTTATATGTAACTCTACTTCAGTCTACCCGATAGTGGCATATGACTGTCACAAAAACCTTGAAATGTGCCTTGTGTCAAACGATAGGAGGTTGCATTTGGACTTCGATATATAAAAAGGTAAAAATAAATTGAACAAGTAAGGAAAGCTGTCTTCGGCTGTGCCGAAGGCTATATACCTTTGATGAATAAGCGTCACGATTTTCACTGTTCGATCCCCAGTACAGCCTGTGTGAATTTAACTTTACCTCATACCGAAATTATCGGAACTATCGATTATATGGGGGCGATGTGTTTAGTTGGTCCAATCTCATTGATTTTTAACTTCGACATTCCACTTTCTAACAGAGCAATAGTTACGAAATTTCACGACCCTACCTATATAATTATAGGAGTTATAGCTCAAAATCCGTTTATCGGAACAATCGATTGTAGGGGGGCTATATGAAATATTTATCCCATCTCAATGATTTTCAACATCGATATTTCCCATATAAAAACATCAATACCTACAAAATTTTACGTTACTAGCTCTTTAATTACGGAAGTTATAGCCCAAAATCCGTTTATCGGAACAATCGAGTGTTTGGGAGCTTTATGAAATATTTATCCCATCTCAATGATTTTCAACATCGATATTTCACATATAAAAATATCAATACCTACAAAATTTCACGTTACTAGCTCTTTAATTACAGAAGTTATAGCCCGAAATCCGTTTATCGGAACAATCGATTGTATGGGAGCTATGAGTAGTTTTGGTCCGATCTTGCTGGTTCCGACGAATGATTATTCTCATATAAAATAACGCCTCCGTACATCATCCATATATCTCTTAAATTGAGGGACTAGTTTGCGTACAAACAGACGGACAGACGGACGGACGGACAGACATCATCATCATCATTTATTGGCGCTTAACCGCCTAAGCGATTTTGGCCGTTGCATATCAAAGCATTCCTTTTTAGCGATAACTGCCGCCAATTGGAAACCCCAAGGGAGTTCTAGTCATCCTCCCCCTGTTGTTTCCATCTCAGTCGAGGCCTCCCCCTTCCTCTGCTGCCGAATTCAGGCGACGATAGGAAAACCTTCTGTGCTGGAGCTTCTTTGTCCATTCGCATAACATGGCCCAGCCAGCGGAGTCTTTGGGCTTTAATTCGCTGGACTATGGTCAGATCTGCGTAGAGCTCGTACAGCTCATCGTTAAATTTCCTTCGATACTCGCCGTTGGCATTACGGGAAGGACCATAAATCTTCCGGAGAACTTTTCTCTCAAATACTCCAAGAGCCATCTCATCTTCTCTTGACATTGTCCATGAATCTGAGCCATAAATCAGGACAGGTATGATGAGAGACTTATAGAGCGTGATTTTTGTTCTTCGAGAGAGGACTTTACTTCTCAATTGCCTACTCAGTCCAAAGTAGCACTTGTTGGCAAGAGTGATTCTCCGTTGGATTTCTAGACTGATATTATTTTCGGTGTTGATACTGGTTCCCAAATAGACGAAGTCCCTCACAGTTTCAAATTTGTAACTATCAACAGTGACATGGCTGCCAAGGCGCAGGTGCGCCGATTCTTTCTGGGATGACAGCAAATACTTCGTCTTGTCCTCGTTCACGGCAAGACCCACTTTTTTCGCTTCCTTATCCAGTCCAGAGAAGGCAGCGCTTACGGCGCGGTTGTTAAGGCCAATGATATCAATATCATCGGCATACGCCAGCAATTGCACGCTCTTGTAAAAGATTGTACCATTGCGGTTTAGCTCTGCTGCTCGAATTATCTTCTCCAGCATCAGATTGAAGAAATCGCACGAAAGGGAGTCGCCCTGTCTGAAGCCTCGTTTGGTTTCAAATGGCTCAGAGAGGTCCTTCCCGATTCTGACGGAGCTGTTGGTATTGCTCAACGTCATTTGGCAAAGCCGTATAAGCTTTGCAGGGAAGTCAAATTCAGACATGGCGGCATACAGGCGACTCCTTTTTGCGCTGTCAAAAGCGGCTTTGAAATCGACAAAGAGGTGGTGTGTGTCGATTCTTTTATCATGGGTCTTCTCCAGGATTTGGCGTATCGTGAAAATCTGGTCGATGGTAGACTTACCAGGTCTAAAGCCACACTGATAAGGTCCAATCAGTTTGTCTACGATGGGCTTCAGCCTTTCACACAACACGCTAGAAATAACCTTATAAGCGATATTAAGAAGACTAATTCCGCGGTAGTTGGTGCGGTTAGCGGGATCGCCTTTCTTGTGGATTGGGCAAAGCACACTTAAATTCCAATCCGGAGGCATGCATTCGTCTGACCATATTCTGCATAAGAACTGATGCATGCTTTTTAGCAGCTCTTCGCCTCCGTGTTTGAACAGCTCGGCGGGTAGTCCGTCTTTTCCAGGCGCTTTGTTGTTTTTGAGCCGGGATATAGCTATCCTCACTTCATCATAGTCAGGTGGTGGGACGACTTTTCCATCGTCAGGGATTGGGGTATCGGGTTCGACGTCTCCCTCGCAATTTAGCAGTGAGGATAAGTGATCCCTCCATAATTTAAGTACACTTTGTATGTCGGTTACCAGGTCGCCATTATTGTCCTTACAGGAGCTTGCCCCGGTCTTAAAACCTTCCGTCATCCGCCGGATCTTTTCATAGAATTTTCGGGCATCATTCCTGTCAGCCAGCATCTCAAGCTCCTCACACTCACGCCTTTCGGCCTCACTTATTATTATTATTGGGACCACGCAGTGTACGCACGTCCAGAACGGTGGAGCTATGTCTGCCGTCAATCATGACATGATCAATCTGGTTTCTAGTTCTTTGATCAGGGGACAGCCATGTGGCTTGGTGTATTCGCTTATGCTGGAACCTGGTACTACTGATGACCATATTGCGTGCAGCGGCGAAGTCAATCAACCTAGTGCCGTTGGGGGATGTTATATCGTGGGGACTGAATTTTCCAACGGACGGACAGACGGGCATGGCTAAATCGAATCAACTCATCGTCCTGATCATAACGGTATACTTATTAGTGGGTCTATCTCTTCTTATTCTCATACTTACAAACATCGGACCAAAGTAATAATACCATTTCATGTTCATGAAAGGTATAATAAAAAAGGAAGATTATGGAACAAAGCGGACCACGCTTTTTCCACAATACTACTGTGTAGGGTTTTTAAAATTATTTTCAACTTTTTAGTTCAATACTCTCTAAAAGCGTGAGTTTTAGTTTTTATACCCAGCTGTACTTGTACACAGGGTATTATAACTTTGTTAGGATAACGGTTGGTTGTACAGGTATAAAGGAATCGAGATAGATATAGACTTCCATATATCAATATGATCAGGATCGAAAAAAAATTTGATTGAGCCATGTCCGTCCGTCTGTCCGTCCGTCCGTCCGTCCGTCCGTCTGTCCGTTAACACGATAACTTGAGCAAATAATGAGATATCTTCACCAAATTTGGCATGCATACTTATTTGGGTTCAGAATAGATTGCTATTGAAAATGGGTAAAATCGGACCATAACCACGCCCCTTTTTCGATATCGAAAATTTCGAAAAACGTATAAAATGGGTTAATTCAATATTAGAAGCAGCTACAATGATAAAATTTGCAATATGTATTGATTTAGATGTTCTAAGGCCGATTTTATAAAAATTTTTGAAAAAGGGGGCGTGGTACCGCCCACGTATATTTGAAGAAATTTTAAAATGTTGACTCTTAATAACTTCAGAACAGTTTATGCTAGTATAACGAAATTTCGTAGAGGACATACTATTGTTGTGGTAAATTCAGCTATAGAAAATAAACGAAATCGCTTCGCGACCACGCCTACTTTTTCATAAAAGTTATATTGAAAGGAGGTGGAAATATTGAAAAGTCCATATCTAATTAACTGATTTCGCTATAATAATATAATTTGGTACATACATCAACTTTCATATTCTTTACATAATTTTTTCCAAATTTTGGAAAGTGGGCGTGGCACCGCCCATTTAAGAGTCAAGCAATTTTTAAATTCGACTGCTAACAACTTCAGAACGGTGTGAGATAGATTTACGAAACTAGGTACCAGGCATGTTATGTTTATGTAGAGTACTACCACAGAAAATAAGAAAAATCGGTGAACGATCACGCCCACTTTATGTGCACAGCTGGGTATGTAATGTTCGGTTTCACCCGAACTTAGACTTCCTTACTTGTTTTAAACTATATTTATTTGTATGAAAGGCGAAAATCGTGTTTTTTAAAAACTCTGTAACTGTTTATCTTGGCAAATAAATCCACAACTACATCGCAAGAAATTCCTTGCACATGTGCATAAAAAACTTTGGGGTCTTATCTTGTAATAATTGAAAAAGTTGTATAAGCAAGTTGATTTTTGCTGGAGATATGGGCTGCTACGCAAACCCTTAATTTCCCTACGCACAACCCGTTTCTCGGGGAGTTGGATTTAAGTTAAGTAAAGGAACAAATCACTGTATATATTTCGAAAGTGCTAGCATTTCTCTATCCAAAAACGTTGAGAATTTTGAAATCGGTTGAAATTTTGATTTTTCATGAATTTTTTTTAACGAAGACACTGAAAAACGGGTTTTTAACCTTAAAACTAGATTTTCGGGGTGTTACAAATCTTTTGAAGGGCGTTTCGTTCAGTGGCGTGCCTTTCATATAAGCCGAAAAGCCCGGCTTGCCTAGCTAATCCTCTATGAGCTACAATATGTTTCAAAAATGTATCGTAACAATTTCTTTAACGTTTACATTTGGTTTCACTAACTGCCAATAGCATAAACATATAAATAAAGCTCTTCCTGCCATCTGTCGGGTGATAGCAAAACAATTAACATAAAATTTTTTCAGCGCATATGATGGCATCTCTTACTTGCTTACTTAAAATAGCCTTTAACCGCCTAGGCGATGATTGCCATCTCGCTTTTACTTATTGGCTTTTACCTGGCTTTCAAATCCCTTACTAAAATGTTTTTTTGAACCTACAGTTTTTTTGAATTTAGAAGAAATGTTGTATGCAACTACGAAGCCAGCTTCGTGCTGTTGTTACTATAAGCTTTAAAGCCAAACTGGATATGTATATACATACATATCTACAATGTTAATGTGCAAAGAGCTCTACTCAAAAATTATTGGCGCATATTTTAAAGTAGAAAAAAAGAATTCAATGGTGGTGATTGCTGTAATATTTTTTTTTTTTTGCTAGGCATTATAAAATATAAAAAATATTTTCTTAGGTCCAGTTGCACTACGCCGAGTTATCTTTTTAGCTCAGAGTTAATTTGACATTAACTCTGAGTTAAAAATATAAATTTTCGTTGTGCAAGTGAGCCTTGGCTTCTGCGATGTATGTAAATGGGAAATAGTGCAAGTAAACCTTTTCCCTTGGATTGGAAAAGCTTAAAAAATCTGCAAAACAATAACTTGCCTATTGAAGAAACCTAAATGTTTAAGTTTTTCCCCGTGTGCAAAAGTCGATAAATATCTATCCTGAACTCTTCTTCTTCGTCTGAAATGTTCTTTGGCAGCAGTATGTGCTTTTGTTGGGGTTATAAGGACTGGGGCTTGCCTTGATTGAAACACGTAGGCACGCCACTGGTTTCGTTTATGATTCGACCAGGGGGTCAAGTCCCGTTCTGTGTAAACGTGAAATGAAAAAAAAGTTTTCATTTTCGTTTTCACAGATACTTTTCACCCTATCTTTTCACAATTTCATATTTTGCGATTCTGGTTTGTACTGTGATAAAAGTGTTCCTTTCCCACCGTAGTGATGAAAAGTTTGCAAGTTTGTTATTCTAATTTCATAGCAAATGTCAACAAGAAAATAAACATTGCAAAAACGTTTAATATTGAATTATGTCGCGATTAATTATTGTGTTAGATTTGGAGCATAGCGAGGAAAGGTAAATCATGTTTTTAAATGTATTTAAACCAAATTTGATATACATTTCTTATTTGTAGGGATGTTATGAGATTGTTGAGGCGCAGACTTCGCGATGGACAAAATCCTTTCGAAGTAACGACCGATGAACACTTCCGGGAATTATATAGATTCCCTAAAGCATTGTGCCTAGAGCTCATTAGTGAAATAACTCCATTTCTTCCAAGTTCACGGCGTAGGCATGCTATACAAACTCATGTAAGTGTACTGTGTGCCCTCCGTTTTTTCGCTACAGGCAGCTTTCAGAGAAGTGTGGGACAAGATAGTTTGTCAGCTTTGTCACAAACGTCTGTAAGCAGATGCGTACAATTGGTTGCTACTGCATTGAACAATATAGCACATAGATACGTTAAGTTTCCAAAGCGAGAGGAGTTTGCAGCAAACAAAATAAAATTTATGGAGAAATATCAATTCCCAGGGGTGATCGGACTCATAGATGGAACCCATATAAAAATTTCAGCTCCGAAGAAAGAAATAGAGCACGTTTACTACTGCAGAAAGGGTGGACATTCCAAAAATGTGATGATAATATGCGACGCCGACTACCTTGTTCTAGCCGCCAATGCACAATTTGGTGGTACTGCGCATGATTCGTACGTATGGCGTCGTTCCAGAGCTCATAGAGAAATGCAAGAACTTTATGATGCAGGAGAGCGGAATTTTTGGATTCTGGGTGACAGTGGGTATCCATTGCAGGTATGTCGCATTTTTAATTTATTTATATTAGTTTCTTTTCATGCTTTTGTGTAAATTTCCATACAAAAATGGGGAACCTTTAACAAGGCTTTTGAGCGTCTTCCCGCAGAGCTACATTCTTGAAAGTTGGACCACACCTCAGCAGCCTGTGACAATGTAATATGAGGGAAAAATTTTTAGCCAGGTGCTCCAGGGAGCGTGAAAAATCCAAAAAAGTTTCGATCTTGAAAAACGTGCTTTCGTGTTTTACGGAACTTGCAAATATCCTAGAGATCTGGAATTTTCAACATAGTATTGGGCACTACTTAGTTATATATTAACCATTTAAAGTATTTGTGGAAGGGGAAGGGATCGAGAAATTAAACGATATTTAAAAAATCAATTTTAGGCCTATCAAATCTTGCGAACGAATTTTGAGTAACTTCGCCTAGAGGTAGATTTTTGACACTTGGACAGCTCTTCAGAACCCGGTGACAATGCAACACGAGTGAAAAAGAATTTACCCAGGTAGTACAGGGACCGTAAAAAATCCAAAAAAAAATTCGATTTTTTAAACTCTTCTTTCGTGTTTTACGGAACTTTCAGATAACTTAGAGGTCTGAAACTTTGAACGTAGCATTCTTCACTACTAAGCTTTAAGATCTTCTAAAAATTTCCTTATGTTTTTTGGTCCATTTATATAAGGGTAGTCCTTAGAATTTTTTTTATCTTTTTATTGTTAAATAAAATATATGGCAATTGTTAATTCTTTTCAACAGCCTTGGCTAATGACACCAATCAGTGTAACATCAACAATTCCTGAAGAACGGTATAACGTGGCGCACAAGTTAACTAGATCTCTGGTGGAAAGATGTATCGGTCTCATTAAATCAAGATTTCGGTGTTTGTCGAAAGAAAGGGCTCTTTTTTACACTCCAAAGAAGGCAGGACTTATAATCAATGCCTGTTTGGTTCTACACAACTTTCTAATTCGGGCGAGAGTACCATTCGATGTTGAATATTTAGAGGACTTCGACGAAGATGAAGTACATGTTTGTGCCCCTGCCGCTATTTCAAATCGCGATATTTTAAACATTGCAAAGAGACAGCGTTTGCAAATAGTGGAAGATGCTTTTACCAACAACATTCAGCAGAACAACAGTGTATGAGAGAGTTTTGGAATATTTCAACATACAAAAGTACGCCGTAAAAAAAAAAACTTGTTTAACAATTCATATGATAAATTTTTATTATTGTTTTCTCAGTCAAGACTTCACTTTTTTCACTTTATATTCACAAAATTGTAAATGTTATTCATAAAATAGTAATTGGTAATCAGAAAATTGTAATTGATAATCAGAAAATTGTAATTGTTAATCAGAAAATTGTAATTGATAATCAGAAAATTGTAATTGATAATCAGAAAATTGTAATTGTTAATCAGAAAATTGTAATTTATATTCTCAAAACTCAAATTGCTATTCATAAAATAGTAATTGGTAATCATTAAATTGTAATTTATATTCTCAAAACTGTAATTGCTATTCATAAAATAGTAATTGGTAATCATAAAATTGTAATTGATAATCAGAAAATTGTAATTGTTAATCAGAAAATTGTAATTTATATTCTCAAAACTCTAAATGCTATTCATAAAATTGTAATTGATAATCATAAAATTGTAATTGATAATCAGAAAATTGTAATTGTTAATCAGAAAATTCTAATTTATATTCTCAAAACTGTAATTGTTATTCAGTCTGAATAACATTTACAATTTTCTGATTACCAATTACAATTTTCTGATTAACAATTAAATTTTCTGATTAACAATTACTATTTTATGAATAGCATTTACAGTTTTCTCAATACCAATTACAATTTTATGAATACCAATTGCAACTTTCTGAATATAAAGTGAGAAAGTGTAGATAAATTAAAATAAAATATTATTTACACGAAAAATAAATAATAAAACTATCCACTATCAAAATATTTACACGAAATTTTTAAGTAAGGCATTCAGGCGTATAAATTTTGACTAAGTCGTTAAGGGCTGATAAAATGCTGGCCTTTATTTCATTTCCAGCCCTTATCCCCTCAGTCTGCTCCCTTATGGCCGCAATTTCTTCCTGTTTCAAAGAATTCGCCAGCTCCCTCTGCTTCAACTTTTTTTCTTCGATTTTCAGCAGCTTTTCTGCAGCATCTGACTGCGTCTTTCTTTTTCGGCCACTTGATGTCGAAATCCTAGTACCGCGCCTCGTATTTGTGCCTGCTGGGGCAGATTCTGGATCTCTTGATGTCGAAATGTTAGTGCCGCGCATCGTATTAGTGCCTGCTGGGGCAGATTCTGGGCAAGCCGATTCAGTTGGAGCCAAAGCACATTCAGCTTGCATGATTGGACTTTCGCATATTTCATTTGCTGTTGACGTCAATGCATTGTTTGCATTGTCAACAAATTCCACAAAACCTATTTCCGGGGTCTCATCTCCATCGACAGCTTCAATTGTAGTCACCTTTATGATACGCTCCTCCAATGGCGTTAAGGCTTTTGCTGGTCCCATTCCATTAACTCCACTTCTTTGTTCCGCCTCTTTTATGGTACTATATTTCGCACGAGTATTTAATCTAAACGTGAAAATATAACAAAACGTATTTTAATAGAGATATATTTTAAATAGCATCTACAAATTACCTCAAATCGCTCCAATATTTTCGCCACTTCGGTCCATCTTTCTGTGTGCCACCAAGGGCATTTAAATTCGTGGCCAACTCCTTCCATTTTGTGTCCCTTAATCTGGCACCGTCTGCACTCACAAATCTTAAAAAAAAAAAAAATAAACAATAAATATCATGGTATA
This sequence comes from Campiglossa producta, assembly GCA_964058755.1. NCBI lineage: Eukaryota > Metazoa > Arthropoda > Insecta > Diptera > Tephritidae > Campiglossa > Campiglossa producta. The sequence goes on from CAXKVI010000002.1 coordinate 48,054,125, forward strand.
AGTACTATAGGTAAAACCGTTCTCTCTTTTGATTTTGTTTTGACGTTTTTAAGCAATATAAAATGTGGCAGTATGTAAGTCAAATAGAAAAAAAATATTCAAAAAATTTAAAATAAGAAAAATTTGAAAAAATTCGAAAAAGTATTTTCCAATTTATACTGCACGTTTAGGTGGACGCTTGGACACTATAAAATGGCAGGAAATGGGATGGTAGATTAGCCTGCTAGAGGTACACATGTGAACCGCTTTTACAGTCCTTATTTTTAACAATTCTAGCAATAGTTCTAATCGCAAATTGAAGAAAAATGAAAAGAAATTATTTTTATTTGTAATTTATTTGATTGAAAAAACCAAACAGACACGTCGTGGCAAAAAATAAATGAGTATGAAAATTGCTTAAAAATGTCATTAGTGTCATTAACGGTTTTACCTGTAGTATTTATACCAAAGAATTTAAATTTATATATAAATTATTATTTATATTATTTATAATGTTGTTTTTGGCGACCTGTTGTATTTGAACAATTATTTAGTTTTGCCGGCTTAAGGTCATAAAAATAAGTGAAAACACCACTTTTAGTTTTTTTCTCCGATATATTTCGATTACTCTACGGTAACCGTCTTCAAGGAACTACAAACAAAAACAAATTTTTAATTATTTTTAGCACATTTACATTATCCCTATATATAAACATTTTATTATTTAATCACGATTTACATACATTTAATTCACGTCCGTTTTCTGTGACGAGGAGTTTAAAACTGTCTTTTTGTTCGCTAGTAAATTTCGGTAGATATGCGCGCATTGGTCGGTATCTGTTTTGTAGTTCAGTCTAATGTCACCAGGAATGGAAATAATGTGGAGCATTTCCAGTGTTAGTCGTTTGTTATAGTGTTGCTCCTGTTGAATAATTGTCGCTTCTTCCAAATTAGCTGTGTGTCCGCTCTCTGCACAGTGTGCCATAAGTGCAGTTTTTTGAAACGTAGAACTTTTACAATATTTGGCATCCGATTTATGTTGTGCCAATCTAGTTTTTAGCTTCGATTTCGTTGTTCCTACGTAAATTTTATTACAAGGCTGGTCTGCTTTACCCTGACACGGTATTTTGTAAACAACATTACTTTTTTCCAATGTAGATACTTTTGATTTAGTTTGGTTAAATAAGGATTTCAATGTATTCGTAGGCTTATGAGCTATTTTTATTTTTTCCGCGTTGTAGCAATCCGATTTTGCTAGGCGCTCTGATAGATTTGGTACATAAGTCACCGACTTAAATACTGTGGGTTTTTTTGGCATTTCTTGATTCTCTTGACTTTTCGATTTCTTAATTAAATTTTTTATGATCTTCTCTGGAAAATCATTATTTTTCAATAAGCACGATGCTTCTTTTATTATTTCCTTGTGGAACACTTTGTCGGATACCTGTAACATACGTCTAATACAGCCCGTTGCTGTATTCAATATCATCGATTTCGGATGTTTTGAAAAGAAATTGATGAGTCGTCCCGACGCAGTTGGTTTTTGGTACCACTTTAACTTTAATTTGTTACCTCGTTTGATTATTACAGAATCTAGGTATGGTAACTGACCTTCCTCTTCTAATTCCATTGTAAATTTTATGTTCTTGTCATATGAATTGAGCGCATTAAGTGTATTTGGTATTTCGTCTTCGGGTATAATCGCGAATAGATCATCGACGTACTTAGAGACCATCCTCGGTGGGTGTTTTAATTTTCCTAAAGAACTATCCAACAACTCTTCCATTATAATATCTGCGATTACTGGAGACAATGGGGACCCCATCGGCATTCCTTTTAATTGCATGTAAACCGTGTCGTTGAACTTGAAATACCGGTTCTCCTCAATACAGAACTTTAGTATATCCATGAAAGTTTGTTTTGGGATATTTGTATGGTTTTTTATCATCGTCCATTTTTTTTGTATAATTTCTAGTGCCAGCTGTGTTGGTATACTAGGAAATAGGGAAATCACATCGAATGAGATAAGTTTTTCATCGTCGCATATGATCGTATTATTAACTCTGGCTTTGAATTCTATTGCATTTTTTATATTGTATGTGGAGTTAGCTGTCACATTTTTTAAAATTTTAACCACAAATTTACAGAGACCGTGGGATGGTGATCCTATAGCTGAGCAAATTGGTCTAAGTGGAACTCCCTCTTTGTGTGTTTTTGGAAGTCCATAGATTCTTGGCGCTAGTGCGGTGGTTGTTGTGAGATTTATTCTCTCTCTTTTCGAGATAAATCCCATTTTAAAAAGTTTATCCACCAAAATATTGTTTTTGTTCTGCAATCGTGACGTAGGATCCTGTTTTTGTATTCTGTAGGTCGTCAAGTCGTTTATGATATCACACATTTTGTTGTTGTAGTCATTAATTTCTAATGCAACGGTTTTGTTGCCTTTGTCGGATGTTAATATTTTAATGTTATTATTTTCTCTCAGAAATTTCTGTGTTCGTCCCACTGTATCTATTATAGCACGGTCGAATGTGCTCAGCGTATTTGTTTTCTTATATTCTTTTATTAGCAACGAGAATTTGGTTCGCGCCTCTTCTTGATCTTCTTTTTCGCTTAAAGTTTGTATTAACTCTTCACCATCCGCTATATAATTGTAGAGAGGAAATCTCTTACTTTCCATTGGTATGGCAAACTTCGGGCCTTTCGCTAGCAGAGCTTTAATATCTTGCGGGAACTCAACTTGTGTGTTGTTCACAAACCAGTCGTCATGGTTGTGCATGCCGAGTATGTTGTGCTCACTGCTTCGTAGCTGCTCATGTTTCATTTGTTGTTTCTTCTTCAATGCTGTTGTTAGTTTGTTGGCTACATTTTCTTCACTTTTCATAAACTCTTCAAAGTCGTCTGAGCTCAGCTTTTTTTGTATTGTTGTTTTTATTTTTTCGATCTGTTGCGTTTTTATCTTAAGCATGTTGTGTTTGTGTTTTATTAGTGCATTTAATATTTTTGTATGGTAGCAATAAGTGTATTTGTCTATTATTCTGTAAATGTCTGGTTGTGTGTTACGGTCAAATACAAATATTTTATCACATTTGGTCGTGTTTTTAATAAAGTTAGGTATTATTTTAGATTTCCTACATTTTAATAAAAATTTTATGCTAGACTTAAGTTTTATAAATTTTTTGGATTCCGATTGAAATTTGTTTATTACCGCTTTGCTGTTGTTGTAGTTGAGTTTGATTGTTGCATAACCCATTTTTGTTGTTTATGCTTACGGCGTGCCTTCCGTTTTTGTGACAATGTTGTTTTTGGCGACCTGTTGTATTTGAACAATTATTTAGTTTTGCCGGCTTAAGGTCATAAAAATAAGTGAAAACACCACTTTTAGTTTTTTTCTCCGATATATTTCGATTACTCTACGGTAACCGTCTTCAAGGAACTACAAACAAAAACAAATTTTTAATTATTTTTAGCACATTTACATTATCCCTATATATAAACATTTTATTATTTAATCACGATTTACATACATTTAATTCACGTCCGTTTTCTGTGACGAGGAGTTTAAAACTGTCTTTTTGTTCGCTAGTAAATTTCGGTAGATATGCGCGCATTGGTCGGTATCTGTTTTGTAGTTCAGTCTAATGTCACCAGGAATGGAAATAATGTGGAGCATTTCCAGTGTTAGTCGTTTGTTATAGTGTTGCTCCTGTTGAATAATTGTCGCTTCTTCCAAATTAGCTGTGTGTCCGCTCTCTGCACAGTGTGCCATAAGTGCAGTTTTTTGAAACGTAGAACTTTTACAATATTTGGCATCCGATTTATGTTGTGCCAATCTAGTTTTTAGCTTCGATTTCGTTGTTCCTACGTAAATTTTATTACAAGGCTGGTCTGCTTTACCCTGACACGGTATTTTGTAAACAACATTACTTTTTTCCAATGTAGATACTTTTGATTTAGTTTGGTTAAATAAGGATTTCAATGTATTCGTAGGCTTATGAGCTATTTTTATTTTTTCCGCGTTGTAGCAATCCGATTTTGCTAGGCGCTCTGATAGATTTGGTACATAAGTCACCGACTTAAATACTGTGGGTTTTTTTGGCATTTCTTGATTCTCTTGACTTTTCGATTTCTTAATTAAATTTTTTATGATCTTCTCTGGAAAATCATTATTTTTCAATAAGCACGATGCTTCTTTTATTATTTCCTTGTGGAACACTTTGTCGGATACCTGTAACATACGTCTAATACAGCCCGTTGCTGTATTCAATATCATCGATTTCGGATGTTTTGAAAAGAAATTGATGAGTCGTCCCGACGCAGTTGGTTTTTGGTACCACTTTAACTTTAATTTGTTACCTCGTTTGATTATTACAGAATCTAGGTATGGTAACTGACCTTCCTCTTCTAATTCCATTGTAAATTTTATGTTCTTGTCATATGAATTGAGCGCATTAAGTGTATTTGGTATTTCGTCTTCGGGTATAATCGCGAATAGATCATCGACGTACTTAGAGACCATCCTCGGTGGGTGTTTTAATTTTCCTAAAGAACTATCCAACAACTCTTCCATTATAATATCTGCGATTACTGGAGACAATGGGGACCCCATCGGCATTCCTTTTAATTGCATGTAAACCGTGTCGTTGAACTTGAAATACCGGTTCTCCTCAATACAGAACTTTAGTATATCCATGAAAGTTTGTTTTGGGATATTTGTATGGTTTTTTATCATCGTCCATTTTTTTTGTATAATTTCTAGTGCCAGCTGTGTTGGTATACTAGGAAATAGGGAAATCACATCGAATGAGATAAGTTTTTCATCGTCGCATATGATCGTATTATTAACTCTGGCTTTGAATTCTATTGCATTTTTTATATTGTATGTGGAGTTAGCTGTCACATTTTTTAAAATTTTAACCACAAATTTACAGAGACCGTGGGATGGTGATCCTATAGCTGAGCAAATTGGTCTAAGTGGAACTCCCTCTTTGTGTGTTTTTGGAAGTCCATAGATTCTTGGCGCTAGTGCGGTGGTTGTTGTGAGATTTATTCTCTCTCTTTTCGAGATAAATCCCATTTTAAAAAGTTTATCCACCAAAATATTGTTTTTGTTCTGCAATCGTGACGTAGGATCCTGTTTTTGTATTCTGTAGGTCGTCAAGTCGTTTATGATATCACACATTTTGTTGTTGTAGTCATTAATTTCTAATGCAACGGTTTTGTTGCCTTTGTCGGATGTTAATATTTTAATGTTATTATTTTCTCTCAGAAATTTCTGTGTTCGTCCCACTGTATCTATTATAGCACGGTCGAATGTGCTCAGCGTATTTGTTTTCTTATATTCTTTTATTAGCAACGAGAATTTGGTTCGCGCCTCTTCTTGATCTTCTTTTTCGCTTAAAGTTTGTATTAACTCTTCACCATCCGCTATATAATTGTAGAGAGGAAATCTCTTACTTTCCATTGGTATGGCAAACTTCGGGCCTTTCGCTAGCAGAGCTTTAATATCTTGCGGGAACTCAACTTGTGTGTTGTTCACAAACCAGTCGTCATGGTTGTGCATGCCGAGTATGTTGTGCTCACTGCTTCGTAGCTGCTCATGTTTCATTTGTTGTTTCTTCTTCAATGCTGTTGTTAGTTTGTTGGCTACATTTTCTTCACTTTTCATAAACTCTTCAAAGTCGTCTGAGCTCAGCTTTTTTTGTATTGTTGTTTTTATTTTTTCGATCTGTTGCGTTTTTATCTTAAGCATGTTGTGTTTGTGTTTTATTAGTGCATTTAATATTTTTGTATGGTAGCAATAAGTGTATTTGTCTATTATTCTGTAAATGTCTGGTTGTGTGTTACGGTCAAATACAAATATTTTATCACATTTGGTCGTGTTTTTAATAAAGTTAGGTATTATTTTAGATTTCCTACATTTTAATAAAAATTTTATGCTAGACTTAAGTTTTATAAATTTTTTGGATTCCGATTGAAATTTGTTTATTACCGCTTTGCTGTTGTTGTAGTTGAGTTTGATTGTTGCATAACCCATTTTTGTTGTTTATGCTTACGGCGTGCCTTCCGTTTTTGTGACAATGTTGTTTTTGGCGACCTGTTGTATTTGAACAATTATTTAGTTTTGCCGGCTTAAGGTCATAAAAATAAGTGAAAACACCACTTTTAGTTTTTTTCTCCGATATATTTCGATTACTCTACGGTAACCGTCTTCAAGGAACTACAAACAAAAACAAATTTTTAATTATTTTTAGCACATTTACATTATCCCTATATATAAACATTTTATTATTTAATCACGATTTACATACATTTAATTCACGTCCGTTTTCTGTGACGAGGAGTTTAAAACTGTCTTTTTGTTCGCTAGTAAATTTCGGTAGATATGCGCGCATTGGTCGGTATCTGTTTTGTAGTTCAGTCTAATGTCACCAGGAATGGAAATAATGTGGAGCATTTCCAGTGTTAGTCGTTTGTTATAGTGTTGCTCCTGTTGAATAATTGTCGCTTCTTCCAAATTAGCTGTGTGTCCGCTCTCTGCACAGTGTGCCATAAGTGCAGTTTTTTGAAACGTAGAACTTTTACAATATTTGGCATCCGATTTATGTTGTGCCAATCTAGTTTTTAGCTTCGATTTCGTTGTTCCTACGTAAATTTTATTACAAGGCTGGTCTGCTTTACCCTGACACGGTATTTTGTAAACAACATTACTTTTTTCCAATGTAGATACTTTTGATTTAGTTTGGTTAAATAAGGATTTCAATGTATTCGTAGGCTTATGAGCTATTTTTATTTTTTCCGCGTTGTAGCAATCCGATTTTGCTAGGCGCTCTGATAGATTTGGTACATAAGTCACCGACTTAAATACTGTGGGTTTTTTTGGCATTTCTTGATTCTCTTGACTTTTCGATTTCTTAATTAAATTTTTTATGATCTTCTCTGGAAAATCATTATTTTTCAATAAGCACGATGCTTCTTTTATTATTTCCTTGTGGAACACTTTGTCGGATACCTGTAACATACGTCTAATACAGCCCGTTGCTGTATTCAATATCATCGATTTCGGATGTTTTGAAAAGAAATTGATGAGTCGTCCCGACGCAGTTGGTTTTTGGTACCACTTTAACTTTAATTTGTTACCTCGTTTGATTATTACAGAATCTAGGTATGGTAACTGACCTTCCTCTTCTAATTCCATTGTAAATTTTATGTTCTTGTCATATGAATTGAGCGCATTAAGTGTATTTGGTATTTCGTCTTCGGGTATAATCGCGAATAGATCATCGACGTACTTAGAGACCATCCTCGGTGGGTGTTTTAATTTTCCTAAAGAACTATCCAACAACTCTTCCATTATAATATCTGCGATTACTGGAGACAATGGGGACCCCATCGGCATTCCTTTTAATTGCATGTAAACCGTGTCGTTGAACTTGAAATACCGGTTCTCCTCAATACAGAACTTTAGTATATCCATGAAAGTTTGTTTTGGGATATTTGTATGGTTTTTTATCATCGTCCATTTTTTTTGTATAATTTCTAGTGCCAGCTGTGTTGGTATACTAGGAAATAGGGAAATCACATCGAATGAGATAAGTTTTTCATCGTCGCATATGATCGTATTATTAACTCTGGCTTTGAATTCTATTGCATTTTTTATATTGTATGTGGAGTTAGCTGTCACATTTTTTAAAATTTTAACCACAAATTTACAGAGACCGTGGGATGGTGATCCTATAGCTGAGCAAATTGGTCTAAGTGGAACTCCCTCTTGTGTGTTTTTGGAAGTCCATAGATTCTTGGCGCTAGTGCGGTGGTTGTTGTGAGATTTATTCTCTCTCTTTTCGAGATAAATCCCATTTTAAAAAGTTTATCCACCAAAATATTGTTTTTGTTCTGCAATCGTGACGTAGGATCCTGTTTTTGTATTCTGTAGGTCATCAAGTCGTTTATGATATCACACATTTTGTTGTTGTAGTCATTAATTTCTAATGC